>SCLG01000089.1:300240-363302 GCA_004367875.1 Oikopleura albicans | reverse complement strand
CCGGTAAAAGCACAGAATACCGGTATCTCGGACGACAAGTGGTGTATATGCAATTGGACAGATTTATTTTTCAAGATTATTTGGTTGTTGTAGCCTGTTACTAGTAGTAAGTTACAACGATAACTTTTCTGGTGAAAATTTGTTTTTATTGTCTATAAAAATCCAGCGTACCGGATTTCTAAAATGTGTGTCTAACTGCGTATAAACCACATGAAGCTAATATGCGATTCATCAGAGTAGAGATGTAAACAACTTTGCTGTTATATAACCACCATTATCGGACTGGCGGCTAAACCTCAGCCTAAAATTTTAGCTGATTGCAAGGTATATTAGGTTAAAATGAGGAAATCACGAATTGATCAAAACAAAAAACTTTTTGGTAAGAATTTCCCCTACGTATTTTGAAATCCTTCCCTTAATTTGGTGTCCTTTTGTAAGACTCCATGTAAACAACGTCACAAAACATTTTACATCTTTTCTAGATAAAGGAAACAAGAAAGACGACGTATCCAACGAATTCCCGATATCGGTTTTGCAAATTGCCACGAGTCCACTTTTCTTAACCAACTGCATGTTCTTTTTTATTGGATCATTCAGAATTTATTGGCCGGTTGGTCTCACTTCAGGTCCGTCGAAATAAATTGATATAAAATGCTGAATAACCCAATAGCGTCCTTGTCAAATATTTGCGCTTCAAACGCCCATTGCCAATGGGCCATTGGTGATGATTTATGAAAAACATAACCTATTGCATAAAAATGGACATTTTTATTCTCGAAACTAGCGAGAACTATCGAAACAACTGTCAACCCTTAAGGTCTAAAGCGGCAAAGTTTCATACAAATCAATATATTTTCGACTAAAAGACTACCTGCATTTCAAGTACAAACATGTTTATCCCGAAAAATGTTCTATGAATGTATTTCTAGCAAAGTCTGGAAAAATCTTTGGCATTATATTGACGGCTTCTGGCACTCTTGGATGTCCAATTAGTGGAATGATACTCGATTATGTTAACTCGCGACAAATAAAAGACAAAATTCTAATGGCGCTGTGTTTCGCGAGTGAGTCTTGGAAACAATTTTTGCATCTGTTTACAGTTTAGACGGCACTAACCAAATTTGGAGAACTCATAAATTTGAGAAACCATAAATTGAAGAAACCATAAAACGGAGACAATTTGCCAAAATGCTCTCTAGCGTCAAATCGTGTCTCCCAATTCTAAAAGTTAAGTTCACCAACGTAATCGACGCATAAAAGTGCATTTTATGTGAGTTTTATAAAAGTATATTTTTTCGTGCAAAAAATTTTATCCTTTTCAGGTTTCTCCACTTTCGGTTAGTGCCGTTTACACCAGGGCTTGGCATTATTGGCTCGCTTTGGCGCGCTTGGAGCCAAAAAATTGAGACAACGAAAATTTTAACGCTAACGACCCCAGCTGAGCCGAGCCAAGCAAATTTTGAGTCAGCCCGAGCCGAGCCAATTTTTCTGAGTTAGAGCGAGCCGAGTTAAGCCAAAAAAAAAAATTAACGCTCAAAATCCGAGCCGAGTCGAGCCAAAAAAGAGCCAATTATGCCGAGCCCCTGTTTTGATCCCCCGTCCCCGCCTTTCAAGTTTGTTTTTTAATTTTATGTTGAACCTCTTACTCTACAAGTCGCACAGACACCATTTTCTCGATTAGAAAATATTTTCGAGAATAAAAAATGGTTTTTGATGAATTTTATTATAGGTGCGTATTCCTGCATAGTTGGTGTAATTTATTCAACATTTGTATTTTGCTCGACACAGATTTGCGATTACAGTTCATTCGCTCTACTTGGCCTGTATTCTGCTTCTGTGTTCAATGGAAATATGGCATTTATTGTAGGGTGTCTTAACTTTAAAATCAATCAACCAGCCGCTTACCATAAGTTATAGGGATTTTCCATAACTTTTTCGAAAATTTTTTCTAAGGGAATATAAAGTCATGTAGGAGTTAAACGGCCACTTTTGTAAATCCAAGTATCCGGCGAAAATATGTAAAATTTCATAAGATTAGTAAGGGAATGCAACTGAAATTGCTGACACCCTAAATTCAGCTTTTGGTTTTCCCATACAATACTACGGAAGACTTGTTGGTATTTCCGAGGTATTTTCTACAAT
This sequence comes from Oikopleura albicans, assembly GCA_004367875.1. Taxonomy (NCBI): domain Eukaryota; kingdom Metazoa; phylum Chordata; class Appendicularia; order Copelata; family Oikopleuridae; genus Oikopleura; species Oikopleura albicans. Next base: position 361,160 of record SCLG01000089.1, on the reverse strand, counting down.
TGCCGGATTAATTCTGATTCCTCTCGGGAAAATGGTTATTATGGACGAGTCATGGTCGTTTTTCCACACTACCCTGATCTTCGCCGTGTTTTTCATTGGCACTGTACATGTCCTAACTACCTTTCTGACAACAAAAATCACTTTTCTACGAAGAATGGATGATGGAAGAAAAAATGCTATGATTACTGCCTAGTAAAAAAAAGTGAAAGTTTTTCTAATAATAAATAAAAGGTTCAATTTGTTTCGAAGTTCGATTGTTTGTTTTGACGTTCGGGAAATTTCGAAGCTCGGTTTGTTTCGAAGTGCTGTGTGCCCAACATAATTTTCAAAATGCTTGTCAAATTAATGAAAACAGTCTTTTTTTTGCCGCGCGCCAGTGTAACTGAATTGAGAAAAAAGTGAGGAAATGTGGTAGCGGCAATGAACGTCCACTTTGAGCGGAAATAGGATATACAAACCCGAAGACAAATATATCTTGATGACACATACAGATAAAAACAATCTTCGATTGTAAAAGTTCTTAATTTGCGTGGTACTTACATGTATTTTGGGGTTTTTATTTTCAACCAAATAAAAACGAGTAAGAGTCATTTCATAATTTATTTATTCGCAATACTGCTGTTTGCTGAAAATTGACTTTACGGCCCTTAACGGTTGGCAGCGACCATTTTGTTAAATCCTCCGCGGGACAAAGAGCTGCACAGGTGTACAAAATAAATTGCTTTTTAGTGCCATAACGGTCACTTCCCTGAATCGCGTAATTCCATTGTGGTTGTTTTCGATACGAATATGTTGAATAAACAATCCATATGCATTTTTCCAAATGATGTGCAAAATTGTATACATTACATAATGCCCGTCCGCGACGACTCACAAAAGACTTTTGTTGTTGATAAATCCTTTGAAAATACCCAAAAATTTCGTTTTTCAACTTTAATGATTATACTTTGATGACTTACTGCCATCCATTTGGTCTTTTTGGTTTGTATATACATGTATATTATTTTGCAACAATCCTTTTGTCCAAAATTTGGATAAAATGTGAATACTTGTTCGGAAATTGTCAGCTGAAATTGTTTTTTGAGCTTCGGGCAGTTTTCTAAACCCAGTCGATGCCCCTGGGGAGAACTTTTGGTACATGAGCTTCTACACTTTTTCCAAGTGTATGGAAAGAATTCGGTGTTTTGCCTCGATTGGTTAGGTAATACAGGATAAATATTATGAACGCCATCTTGGGTATCAAAGTCTTCAATAGGTTTCATAGATCTTTTTCACGGGTATAGTCCTTGCTTCCAAAATTGGATCCAAGGCCAATTTGGTATTATACGGTAAATAGTAAAAAAGAAGCTAGGAGAGTTTTGCGTCATATTTGGAAGAGGTAAATAATTCAAAATACAGGTTTGTACATTAATCTACAGGGAGTCCAATTTTTAACACGAATTTTTTAACATCCCCAATCTACGCGGCAAATCAACATTTGAAACGCATATTCTTTATCGTTTGTTTGAATTATTTACAGCATCAATTTAATTGAAACCGAAGCTGTGAAGCACCAGTAAAAGTCTTTAGCTGTTCCATAGGGCCGAAGGTTGGAATTTATGCAACCATTGGATGCGTAATCCCCGTTTTTAATTTTGTAACTGCACGACTTGTGTCCATTTATACATGCACCTCGTTCTACATTTTTCACACCAGCTTTGGACCAATTAACACACTCGTCACCATCAGCAGTTGTAACACAATTGTTCATTTCGTAGTTGTATATTCGTCTACCTGACCGCTCTGAATTATGGTGGAACAGTCTTTTACCAAAAGTTTCCCAATTTTTCAATGAAATTTGAAACAATTAATCATGATTTTATTCTAAGGTATTGTTCTTTTAGTCTCTTGTCGAGAGAAATCCACGTGGTGTCCCAAGCCACACAAAATTATATAACTACCAATACTTGCCAATGGCTTGGGACACAGCGTGGATTGAGCTGGAAAAGAGATTTAAAGAACAATACCGTATGGTACCGGTATTTCATTCGATTTTTTTACATTCAAGAATTTTTCGCCGCGCACTATAGTCTTAACTTTACACCGAACCTCCGAATATGAACCAAGTTATAAGAAAGGTAAACATGTGTGCCATAATGGCAGATTTGGTCAAATGCGAAATTTTAAATCCGTTCAGTTTGTCAATACTTTTGTTGATTCGGATTGAATTAGACTAGTCTCACCAACCTTTGGAGATATCAAAACTTTTTCTGACAAAAACATTAAGCCACCTAGTGCTTTGCCACAATCGTATTGTTTGTGTTTGTTGACTTGAAATAGTCAAATCATTTGCGAATTTTGTGGTTTTGAACCACTGATGGAATCCATGCTGCTTTTCTTTAACAATCCAATAATTTGAGTCTTCAACCAGAATCAAAATTTGTCTTTATCGATCATGTCCTTTTAGTAAAAGACATTAAAAGGTATTAATCAGATATGTGTAACGTGAAGCTGATAAAAAAAAATCATATCGAACATTTAGCTTTCTATAATTTAACTCTTGGGCGTCACTGTGTGACGATCGTCGCACAACGGCCTATTTCCCTCATATCTCATCAAAACGGCCCAAGAAAGAAATCGCTGATGGACGGGTCAAATCAAATTTCATGGAGAAAATTTTTCAACAAAAATCGGAGATAAATTTTTTTCTAAAAATTCTTTCAACAATCTTCTTTGGAGACATCTGACGATTTTTTATTGGCCAAGATGGCTACGCCATGCTCGTGTACGGTACACGGTGTACCCCGTAAAATAATCTTTGCAAATAACTTTATCTTTTAAAAACGGCTACCCAGTGTCCCATACGGTTTATAACAACACCTGTGAGTCATTGGAGTTAAAACGTTCTCGTTAAACGAGTTAACAGTTACACGGGTCTTTTTTTTTGCATTAAAGCGAGAAGTTCATAAAAAATGAACTTCATAATAGGTTTACTTACGAACGATATTTATATTTCTAAAACTCAATTAACCCGATATCGATACCTGGCTCCAACTAATTTCTGCGATATTATTATATTCCCATCTTCTGAGATAAGCTCGAGGCCAGTCTTGGAGATCGGCAACATAATAAGTTTTTGAGTAAAGAATTCGTTCCATTTTAAGCCTCGATTTTCCAAGAAGATTGTTAACACTTCTGTTGCTGTGCTTCAAACCGATGTTAACAAAATGAATTAAGGATTTTCAATATTTTCACTTTCTATGATAAGTACAGTCCTTAATTCCATAACGGCCGTTTTCGGTTCTCGAAAAAAGGGCCGTTATGGGGTAAACGGCCGTTTTTGGAGGAACAAAGCGGCCATTAAGGGATAACCGGCCGTTATGTAAGCGCCCTTCATGGAATCAAAGACTGTAATATAAAGAATGCTTTCAAAGTACGCAACATATTTTCGAAAGCCAGTTTTATAATCTCTTGAAACGCCCTTTGTACATTTTTAAATGTAATTTGGTGTACGAGACAAAGTTTTAAGGTTTCAAGCAAAGTAAAAGAGCGTTCAGAACTGTATTTTAAGCGATCATTTGTTTTTTAACTCAAATAATTTTGATAGCATTTCTAGTTGTAGTTATTGTATTAGTTGTTGTAGTTTCATATTGAGGTATTGGGGTCGTATTTGTAATTGTCGTTGAAGTTTCTAGTAAAGTAATTTTATTTTTGTCGATAATTGTATCAGGCTGACAGTTGCATACTTCATGAAGATAATGACTATGTGCGTCAAATACTGATTTTAATAATATTCGATTTTGTTTGACGATTTCAGAACCGTAAGAATCGTATGAATATGAACCATTGTATGAACTTGAATCATTGTAGGCATAATCATAATTGTAGTTCGATTGATTTCGGAGATTGTTTTCGCACTGCCCACACGGTATAAGCTTAATTATTTTGTAAGTTTCAGGCATATTTTCTTAATTCTTCTAATAAACTAACCGCAAGCCAACGACCTGGACAAAAGTGGCCTTGTGGACAGTTTCTAGACTTTTGGCGAAAAAAATCTTGTGGAGGACAGAATGCCTGATCTTTCCAATTTCCAAATTGCCCATTAGTAGTTTTCACAGACATTTTACAGTGTATGAAAAGGTCAGAAATTCCTTTTAGGCAAGTGCCACCATCTATATCATAATGTCTTAAACGGCATGTATTATTTCGAGCGCATTTTCCGCCCGCTACTTTATAACGGGGAATGCATTTTTCAGCATCTTTCAGTTTTTCCAAATCGTACGTATTGGTCGTCTTCTCCCTCAGAAATTTAATATAGTCTAGCTTGAGTCCAATAAAAGCATAATTCTTATCAACAGATTTCACCAGTTTCAAAATTAATTTTCACTATCAATTGCGAATTGTGTGGAAATCATACTTCAAAGTATTTATTTTTAATTTGCCCCGAAAAAAATGTTTTCAATGCCTCGGAAACAGCGAAAAATCACCAATTTGTGGAAAGTTTATTTCTATAAACATTGGTTACACACAAGGCTGTTCTGTGATGAGATTGGTTACACACGGGGCTGTTCTGTCATTGGATTGGTTACACGCGTACTCTCAAATGAGGACTATGATTATGATAATCGTAAATAACAATTTGTTATCTAAAATGTATTTTAACCAATGGCTGAAATCCAAGAGTTTGGCAAACCCAGCCAGCAAAATGACGCCCATTCTCTCCAGCGAGCATATTTGCCCCAGTTCCTTGACAAATAGGTCCATATGAACCTAACTCGAAACTTTATTTTAAGGTGCAATCGGATTTTTCGTGGGACCGCATGTGACCTTGATATGACTTGGTTTGTTTCTGCAACGGTTTGTTATGTAAAGTTGACTATTAAAATGATTGTTTGTCTCAAAAATATCACTCGACCACCCCTACCCATAAAATGGTCGATTCGACCACGAAATTATTATTTTGGGTCGGAATCGTTTGTTCTAAAACATTGGAAAATCATGCACCCATAACCCTCATCAGGGGCTGCGTAAACTCTACCCGTATTCCAGTTTGCTAGTTTAACGCTCCATTTTCCAAAGTACTGTGACGCATCAAGGGAAGCAACAGCTGAAAATAAAATAACTAAATGGTTCATGAAGCAGATTTTATAAAAAACAAAACGAGTTTATTAAAGCTACTCTATTCTCTCTCGAATGTAAAATTTCTATGACAAAAGTTGAGAAAAGTACGTAGTCCACAATTAACAAATATTATTACAGTACAGTGTAAATAAAAATACAAACTTCGATTTCAATTTAAATCAAGAACATTATAATAAGTGTGTTTTAGCTTATTTTTTATTATAATTACATATGAGTAATACAAGTTATGGACTGTACCAAACTTCCAGTACATGATCTTCAAGAAATTGAAAGTACGTGACGTCTCCTTGTTTGTAGTTGTCTTGTGTAACCTCTCCACATCGCCATCCAGTTCCGTATGGATTATCTGAAATTGAACTATATTCCCGGCTACCTTGGGTGAAGCTTTGAGCCGTCGTCAAGGAAATTAAAAAACCGTACTGTACCTTACTGTACCGTATTGTACTGTACCGTACTGTACCGTACTGTACCGTACTGTACCGTACTGTACCGTACTTTACCGTACTGTACGCTAAATTAGCGTTTTTTTCAAACTATAGTACTGTACCGTACTGTACCGCACTGTACCGTACTGTACCGTACTGTACCGTACTGTACCGTACTGTACCGTACTGTACCGTACTGTACCGTACTGTACCGACGCGACGTTACTTCACTTACTAGAATGAAGTGACATTGGTAGATTTCAAATTTTTATCCAAGGTGAATTTTCGAAAACATTAAAAAAAATTAAAACTATAAAATTTTGAAAACTAAAATATTTTGAAATCTACCATTCGCAGAGGATCCATTTGATCTTGAGGGCAATAAATATCATTATGATGTTGAACCGCACAATCGTAAATATCAACGGAATATAAAAATATATCGGCCGTTGGCGAAAATCCCATTGGTAAACCGAGATTGGAAGAATAGTAATAATATGCACCATTGTGTTCGATAGCTTTGCCGGTTGCATTGTATGGGAACTTATTCTGCTCGAAGAAAAACGTCGAATTTCCGAACATGCCAATTTTTATGTTTTGGTCTTTTATGTTCCTTTATGATAGGCTGTAAATCAGAGTTAAAAAATTTAATCGATATCATAAAACGGTTTTTTTCTAGAACGTAGTAATTGTGATTCAAACGAGCCTAAACTTCTATCTTTCAGAAACCCTTAAACGGGTGTTCTGTGTTGTTTTAGAAGTAAAAATATCATAAAGCTTAAGTTTATCTGCCAAAATGTTCATAGCCACGACCTGCATCCCATAAATGCCCATTTTGCCGCTTTCGGAGGCTTTATCTTATCAATTATCCAATATTCGGAGTAAGTACGATTATAGTGTTTCGTAAATCCCATTTTCGTCAACTCCATATGTGGAAAATCGGTTACAATTCCAGCCGGAAAAACAGGTTTATTTGTTCTCTCTGTTTTATCTACATCATAGCGCGGTGATCGTGCCGTTATACACAAAATCAAAGAAGAAAAATAAAACATTTCAAAGTCAGTTCCAAAGCCTGTAATCAGTTTTATTTTTAAGCTTTACTTTTGTAGCACGAGAAAACAACATGTGTCATTGAACTCAAAATTCATGGAAATTTATTTCTATTAATTCTTCGTTAGAATTATCACCGAAAATACACAAATATTATTGAAAATTTTCTCAAACTTACTCTAAACCTACCTTATAGGTGTTGAAATAACAAATAATAAGAACTTAATTACATGCAGGTATCTTCCAAATATGGACTTGCGACATTTAGCCGCCTTTTTGTCATCTCGAGCTTTTTTTTTGTTCGTTTTTTCTTATATCGCACCTATTATATCATGTCTTATCAGAGGAAATTATATCAGAGGAAATATCAGAGGAATTATCAGAGGAAATATCAACATTATGTTGATATCGATGAAATTATATTACTTCATCTCGTTGATTCCTTGTAACTTTTATACAAATGGTCTATATTCTCAACGAACTGCATGTAATATGCAGTTACAGACGCCGGCGCCGTAGGCGCGGAGCGTATGTAACTGAATTGACAAGCGCGCCTATTGGCTCATGCTTTTTTTGAGGCGCCTCCTATTGGCTAGCGTCCTTTAGCCACGCAAACAACTCCCCGCGCAGCTTGTAATAACAAATACAATTTTTTTTTGTCATTTTCACGTTATTTGAAAAAATATACAACACCTTAACATTAAGTAACCTTAACATAAGTAACATTTTGGACATTTTTTTAATTGTCGACAACTTAGGCAAAATCAATAAAGCGGCATTCAAGGCATCAAAAATAAAAAAAAATCTCAAAAAGCGGCACTTAAGGCATCTTAAGCGGCACTTAAGGCACCGGCACGGAAAGCAGCGGCACTCAAGACATCTGGGACTGTAAGCGTATTGTATTTTTTGTTGCACATTTGAGTTATGTATTTCAATATGCAATTAAACATGTGTACCATCATGATAGATACATTGTACCAGTTACATTCTTTCTGAAAAACTTTCTGAAATTTTTGAAACACAAGAATAAATATTTTTAATAGAAGATTTATAGTGTCGCTTAAAAACAGCTTGGGACATCTGCTACCCAGCAACTTCCGTGTACGACTACAACCACATTTTTGCGTACCGTCACCACGATATAATGTTCAATAAAATATAAATAATTTCGACGGTCGAGTCAATTGGTAAATCTTCTTTTAGTTGCAAAGTTAAAGGGCTACTTCAAATCGATTTTGTGGTTCCTACCAGCCAGAAGAAGACTAGAACTGCTTCGCTTTCTTCACAAGTTTTTGCATTTTTTAAGTCGTTCATGCAAGACCATATGAAAACATATGCATAATTAAATTTGATGAATTAATAACGATTTTTCTAGATTGGGTTCACTTTTCCTGAAATGGGAGAAAAAAAGGTTGGAATAAGATTTTGATCAAAAATGAGTGCGAGATATGAGAAAAATGAGCGTGAATGAGATTACTAATTGTACTTTTTGTTTTGAATAATGCAGAAAAGTGCCCAAAATTACGGTGGGATCAGTCTAAAATTAGCTCAAATGATTTGGTTCTATCTGAGTCGTCGAGCACCATTGATTGCTCTGTCGAGGCCGCTGACGAGAAAACGTCGATTGTGCTGCAAAAGGACAACCAAAATTTGGCAATTTTGAAAGCAAATCAAAGTTTTACTTTCAAATTAGAAAATGTTTCAAGGCAAGATAACATATTCAGCATTTTTAGAATAAAACAGAGAACACTTGAATAAAGAACATAAAGAAAGTTTTCAATGGGGCCTCATAATTTGTGAAATACAGTTGATACGTTGAATTGGACACTTTTTGACCAAGAAGGTGACATTTTTGCGCCAGATCCTATGATATCTTTTTTTTTGGACATTTTCATTATTATCGTACGGTATTTTTTTATCGTTTTCAGTGGTGTGTTTAACATAATGTAATTTGCTTTGTAAAACATACTCTTAAAAAGCGAATTGTTTGTCAGAGATTACATACAGTCCCGGCTTTCAAATTGTGCGCCGTCAATTTTTGCACGATTGCCAAATTGTGCACTTTTATTATGGTTATTGACAATATAAGTTATATAACTTATTTGTAATAATAACTTATTGTATTATGGTTATACACCGCCGTTATCGAGCTCCTCCCGCTAACTACGAAACGGCTAACATACAATGGTATTAATATATATTTGCCCGGGAGAAAATCATATTTTACGGGAAATAAATTGATAGCAAAATAATCAGTTTCCGCAAAATGACCGTATGGTAAACGCTACCAAACAAATTGCTGCACAAACAATGGTGCGACACCAAATTAACTAATTTGATAATCAATAACGATTCGATTTTATTAAGTTTTTTTTCTTTATTTTTTCTGTTTAACTTTTCAGTACACCCCCTGTGCACTTACGTTTCTACCAAATTTTTCAAAAAGCGGAAACATAAGTGCACAGGGGGTGTATAATTTCTGGAAAGTTAATTCAAAAATCTTATATGAATAATTATTATAAACATATCCACATAAGTACAGTCCATGCGCGCACAACGCGACACTTTCACTTGGCCAAAACCTGTCGCGTTGTGTGCACACTGTCGCGTTGGGCGCNATAGTGATTTTTAACTGTTTTTATAATTCACAAAACATCCAAATAAACACAATTTTAAGGGTAGTACGGTCAATTTGTTTACAAATGAACATCATTTTTTTTATTTGACCGTGTTGTATGCGTATAATTCACTTCAAGTTAACCTTAAATGTATCATGAATGACTTCAAGTACAAAAACTTTATTTCCGCCAAAAAAATCTATAAATTTTGACCATTTCAAATTTTGAAAATATTAGGTGAAATACGAAATCGTTCACATTAGTGGTCCTTGCTAAAATTTGTTTGCGTATTTCCTTCCAGTTTCTTTTACTTTTATAATCATAAGAAGACTTCAAAGTAAGTACATAATTAATTTGATGAAAAACTAAGACCGCATTATTTGCTAAAAACACCATATATTATCATTTTTACTCAGAAAATGGTGTCCAAAAAGTACATTAAACAATATTCCGTTAATACGGCAAACCCTAACGATCTAATTTTTTTTATATCTAATTGCAAGTTGTTTGTCGAGTTTTTCTCTAGAGTACATTTTTAGATTTTGTCCAAAAAAAAATAGTTTTTTTTTAGTTGAAAGTTCAAAAAAAAAAACAATAAAAACTCATTATTTTACGAACAAAAAAATATTTTTGAAATGTGTCTAGAGAATGACTAGTTTATTGTCATAGGAAGGGTTTGCAAAAAAACGCAAATGAATCTATAGAGCCATTAATTCGTTATATTGTTTTAAAAAATCCGGATGTGCCAAGTTTCCGGTCTCACTCAAGTTCACTGCCAATAGTTATGGTCCGGCAAAAAACGGGAAATGAATCACAAAGGATGGATATAGGTTCTCATAGTATTACCAAACTTATATAATGTATACCCTGTCTCCAGGAAGCCTTTCTTTTTGCATTTTTTTGTAAACAAATCGACCGTACTACCCTTAAATTTTTTGGATTTTGATTAAATTATTTAAAATATTTTTAGCATTTATCGAATAAATTGTTTTAATTTTGTTCTTCGCGATAGGTCAAAAACGTCGGTAAAACCGGGTTTATTATCAGAATAGGTTAAGTTTTAGCCAATATCAAACTTGGAGCTTGAAAACCTTGGTGACCAATATGTCGAGTTAAATTTAGTACTTGAGCAAAATGTGCCTAACCCTATACCGTATAGGCTATACCTTAAAATGATGATCTAAAAATCGATAACGAAAAAAATAAACAATAAATAAAAAAAATCTAGTTTATGAAGCAAAATGTTTGTGTATAAAATTTCTTTTTGAAACAAAAAAATGTTTTATTCAATTATTTATTTTTTTATAAATAATTTCAATTAATTATAAATAATCAATGTTTTAACCCCCAAGCACGATTTTGAAGCACATCCCTGAGCACGGGGCCGGACGTTTGTCCGGCCTTTCGTCTTCTCCTATCTAATCGTACGTAAAATCTTGTATGAGCAAATCTCTCTAAGCAAATCGATGGTCCTGAATCGATCGAGCATACTCTCGAAAGCTTCCCGACCTTGGGGGTTAAGGAGAAAAAAAGTGTCGCGTTGTGCGCTCATTTTTCATTAGGCCAAAACCTGTCGCGTTGTGTGCGCACTGTCGCGTTGTGTGCTGTCGCGTTGTGCGCGCATGGACTGTAGTAAAACTATCGGATATATGTTATTTTGGAATAAAGTGACGATGCTGGAAACTATATTTGCATAGCGAAAAACAACTGCTCTCGGATCGAACGCAGTATTAACTTACAAGTCTTTATCAGACGTGTCATTAGTCCCCAAATACGGTTAGTAAAACCATGTTAGCATATGGTGAATGTGTGCCAATAACTTGGTTTAACTATGTGAAACGTTAACTCTCAAAAACTTTTTTAATTTTAGTCTTTCGTACAAAATCATTAATGATACCGCTGTGGTAGATGGAAAACATAGCGCCAAAATTGTCGAAAACCTCATTCCAATATATCATCAACAAGTCAGCCTCATGAGGAAACCTGGAAAAGTGGTCTTTCTCGTCTGCATTGGTAAGGACAAATATGTATTTTGTTTATTAATTAAAGTGCTGTGATAAAAAAGACCCCGTACCTATTATGGACATTTTTGGTTATTTTAAACTGGTAACGAATATGATTTGCAAGTTATAATAACTTGCGAGTATCTCCTTCCGAAATGGAGAACCCGATAAGGGAAATAATCATTTTCTTTTAAGTCCGATATTTGAAAATAATTTTATATTTTTTCTAAATAATGGCTGATTTACGGGGAGAACATCGATACTTAACAGATAATTATAAATTAATTTCGGTCGATAGTGTCCATTAAAGTCAGCTGCGTGCAAAAGTGAGCATTTGGTACACTGTTAGGCATAAAATTGTTACTAACTTGTATTTTGCAAACTAAAACTGGCAATTTCCCAAAAACTAGTATATTTCTAATTTATTGCCAGGTAAGTCCAGATGGTCAATTTCCTTAATATATAACACATTACATGTATGTATAATAAGTATAATAATAATAAATTTGACGGGAATATGGCAAACAGGCGTTATCTTCGTCATTGAAGGTTTTGTGTATGCCAGTCAGAGAGAAAAAAAAGTTTGATGGGTTCTGGGAATCGAACCCACAACCTCTCGTTTCGGAACTGAGCTATTTATGTGCCTCTCAAGACATTTATTTATTTAAAGGTTTATATGTAGCAGGGCAGAAATTTACTTGACGTACTAATTTTTATATTCTCAATGTTCAATTAGTCGATAAGGTGCACTGCACAGTTTTTAGAGATGTAACATGATATTAATTATTTTTCATCAATGTAAAATGACCGCTAAATATTAACATTTTTAAAAATGTTTTTATTATTAATTATTCCTCTTACGGGTTACAATTTTTAATTTTGCCCATAACAGTTACATAACGGGCTAAAGTGGTTACTTGTTTAGTATATTCGGACCCGCAATCATACGTGAATGCGACGACATCATCAAAAATCACGAACCAGGGAAATATTTTCGATGCTAATACCCAATTGCAGTACCATTGGTTGGTTGCGGTAATTGATAGTATAGTGAAATTTAATTGCCAGGCGATGAATGGCATTGGTGCGGCTGAAGCACGCGTCACAATAAATTTTGCATATGAAGCCAGGCAGGGTATTCCAAAGTCACCACATAGTTTTTCAAGATATTAATTGACGCATGTAACCAATGATCTACCATGTGGTCCAACAATGAATCAACCAGAGCAAATTTATGCGCGCATTTTTTATGCTGTATCAATAAAAAAGTGCGTGTAAAAGTTTGCCCAGGCTGATTCATTGTTAGACAACACAGTATCGTCTTGATTTTAAAACGCGAAAAAAAATACCGGACATGTATATTTCTTCTCAAGTGCGGCAGTTAAGAGGGGGAGGACTGTAATACGGACGAACATATTTTAAAAGAAGGAAATTGCCTTTCGGTGATTGGCCGAGCGCGGTCAAAAAATACCAATGACAGGCCACATAGGCCTCAGACGCGCTGTCAAGGAACGTTACCAAAAAGTGGTAACATTATTTATTTTTCTCGCGTTTGAAAATCACTGCGATATACTCGATGTAGTTCAGATGCATATGATATATCCGTAATAGACTATTGGCTATAGGGACCAATTTTTTTTTTCTAATTTGACCGTATTGTGATTCCTGTGAGAGGCATGTTGCCGGAGTAGATCCATTAGCTTACAAATAAAAAATGAATGCGGTGAGAATACCCTAAAATCAGACAATATTTGTACATTAATTGGCCATGGTTCCTTTACACGGCTTGTATGATTTTCACTTTCGTGTTAGCATTGTACAACACACGGCAAGTCTATCGAAAAGAAGTTGCCAGAACTATGCTGGTACCAATGAGTCCAGGCGCTGAGCGATTCCCCATGCGCCACGTTTCGTACGTATTCAATATGGAAATTGACCAAGCGATGGAAATCAAGTCTTCCGAAATTCAAATTATGAGCATTATTGACCAAGGGTTTTTCGGTACTGTGTATTTAGCAAAGCGGCAAGCCGATGAGGAACTGGTTGTAGTCAAGGATATGGGGTAAACTTTGTATTATGTCATCACATTATTATATGTATTACCCATATCTTGACACTTTCGAAAAAGTCATAGTCTATGACTCATAGGTCCTCAAATCTGTCAAGATATGAGACAAGTTTCTCGATAAGGGGCTCAAATAAGCCACTTTCACGCGTCATCATCACCCATTGGGGAAATTTTTTGTCGCAAAATGTGGTTTTTATTCAAATGATGACTGATAATAAATATTTTTTTCCTATTTTTACTCCCCCATCAGGCATCAAAAGAAGAACGAAACTCAATGGAAGAAGAAATTCGACTAATGTCTAAAATAGCTGAAAATAAGCACATAATAAAATTAGTGGGCATTTGTTATGATTTACCATCAGTGAATGCTCGTCCACCTTATCCCGTGCTAGAATACGCCCAGTATGGAAATTTACGAAACTTTCTGAGGGCGCAACGAAACATCGGAGACGATAATTATTTCAAGACTCCAACAATCAAAATTGATTTAGCTTTTGTGTTTGAAAGACTTTTAGAAATAGCTCTTGGAATGAGTCATCTTGTGGAGGCAAAGGTTTAAAAATAATACCAGGTCATTAAACTGCTTCAGCCGTAGCAATTTTTGTATAATTTGTTAAGCTAATTTGGTATCAACGCGATGATTGAACGGCATAAACGCGGTATATGATAAAATACATATTTTGTTGTCTTACCACAGGACTCATTTGTTTATTAATTTTTTACCGATAATCAGCAGACCGTGCAGGGTGTGCATCACTTGGACAGATTACCCACTTGGACAATAGCTGACTAGGGTGTTCGCGCATTTACCCACTTGGACAAACTTTTTCCCACTTTGACAAGCGTTTACCCATTTGGAGACCCAAGTCAGCGCGAACACCCTAGTCAGCTATTGTCCAAGTGGGAAATATGTCCAAGTGATGCACGCCCGACCCCGCAATTTAACCGACAAGAATTTGCAGGAAATTACGTTCCACACGTACAGTCTTTCTAAAAATCCAAATAGCTTTTTGATGGCCTAAAAGATAGGCCTCTAATCGAAAAAAAAACTTGATTTTAAACCTAAAGTCAGCTCAATATTGTTCACGGTGATCTTGCTGCACGTAACATTTTGGTTTGTGGCGACTTCAATGTAAAAATATCCGACTTTGGATTGTCAAAGACGCTTTATTATAGCTATTATCGAAAACAATCAACCGGTCATCTTCCTTTCAAGTGGATGTCATTTGAAGCACTCAAAGATTCCATATTCACGGAAAAATCTGATGTTTGGAGTTTTGGTGTTACCTGCTGGGAAATGTTAACTTTAGGTATAAATTATTCACAAACGACTTTGATTGTAAATAGTATTGACCCACAAGAAGACACTCTGTGTTTTATAAAATTTGTTTGCAAATACATTTTTACAAACTGCAGACTGTACTGTACGGATGAGTGGTACCATTAACTGGCACCATTAACTGGCACCATTAACTGGGAGTTTGCCGGTAACCGGCAGTTTTTTTCGCAAATTTTGCAGCAAAAAAGCCCACGCATGTACTCAAATAACGGTTTTTCAGAAGTTTAAATCAATACCCATTTTGCGAAAAATTATTATTATGTAAGGCAGGATTATTTTACAACATAGAAGGTCTAAAAAAAGTTTGAAATCCTTATTTTCCGTTAATTATCAGGTCGCAATTGTTCCGCGATTCCGCTTACGCATGTCCCTAGTAACCGGTCTATTTGCAATTAACCGGCAGGTTTTCAAAGAAATTTTGGTGCCGGTTAATGGGTAACCCTGTATATAAAGTTATAAAAGGCGTTGTCCGACCATTTACTCATACAACATGAGTCATACTGTAGACCCACAATGTATGCATATTTCAGTTTTGCGAATAATTTTAATGAATACTCTTCATACAGTACAGCGGGAATTCGGCAAAGACTTGTAAAAGATGCCGTACAAATATATTTTGGAATTATTTTGCAAAACGAGCAGTACGAGTAACGCACAATATTTAGGATCAACTCCGTATTGCTCTGTTCCATCGGAAGATCTGGAACAATTCCTGTCGGACGGAAACCGTCTTCGCATACCGGATAACTTACCGGCTTTTCTTAATGAATTTTGCAGTTCACTGTGGCACATGAAGCCGGGCCACAGACCAAACTTCAATGCAATTATTCAAAATATTAACCAAATTGCTCAAGATGAAGATTTAGAAAGTGTACTCAACACAACGAACACATTGGAAAATCAACCCTTGTTAGATTCTGGGATCGAAAACACGCCGCTACTGTATCAAAATTAATAAAAAGTCATGAAAACTCTGTGTAATGTGGCCTATAGCAAACACACCACCTAGCGGATTATCTTACTTTTATAAACGCTAAAAAGCGGTACGGTAAGACAACTTGGGTAAAGGAGTAACATACAGTTATGGATGCGAGAACTTGACACTTTCACTTGTCAATAACCGTCACGTTCTCGCAACACCGTCAAGTTCTCGCACTCACAAATGTAACTCAAGCTTGGTCATAAAGGTGATCACCACCTGGTGGTGGTAAGGTCACCCGTCGAATTTTCCACTTAATAAAACATTACGATATAGCCAATTAGAGCCCATCCGACAAAGAATATAATGTAGTCTAAACATGCGAATATCTGTATTGAATTCAAACTATAAGGAAACAAGAAATATCTATGTAACGTGCAGTACCCTTGGGTATTAACTTTTGTGGTCCTGAATACTGCCACTATGGACAAAGTTGACCAGTATGGAGCATAATTGATGACAAATAAAAAGTAAATATGAAGGAAATGGAGCACACAAGTTAAAAATTTTCCGGTGATTAATCAAGTTTTTCAATTGGAATATCTTTCTCTTCCTTTTCTTGGACGTGAACAGGAATGGGGTGCGATTTGGCGTCAGCATTAAAAACCAGAACATTATCGATCATTTTGCAATTGAGAGTTGAAATATCAAAGTTATTTGGCACTTGAACTTGTTTCGACCAAACATGAGTCGAGTAAACATTTAAACCATTTTTGTGTTCTTTGGTAACTTCCGATTTTCCCGAAACCGACAACGTACTTGTTTCCTTTTCCATTTTAACGTGAAGATCCTCAGGTTTTGTAGGCATTTGAGTTAAATCAATCTTATGCCACCACTTGTTTTGACCTTTTTTGACCCCGCTGCATGGATTCTGATTATCCCATTGGTTGAACATTCCAGACATTTCTTGGAAAAGTGGTTCAAAAGATTCCTTGTTCAAAATAAATTGCATTTTTGAAATGATTCTCTAAAATTTATAGCAATTTCCAACTCTGTTTTACGGTTCTTTGTGAAATCTTCAAAATTACGACTGTATTTATAGACGAAAATTACTCATAATTTAACCGAGAAATTTCTAGAAAAGTATCGACGGCTAAAAATACCTGACTAATAACTATTTTGTTGTGTTCTTGCTATTTTCGAGCATTTTCTAGATAATGAATCATACTAAAAATGTCCTGTTCGACATCCTTTGCGGACAAAGAACAAACTAGAATAATACTGAATAAGCAGTATTTGATTGGCTGAAAAAGTGACACGACATAATTTATGACTCATTGAGAATGACTCATTGATAACTCAAATAACTTTATTTAGGTAAAAATTTAAATATTTAACGTTAAGGTCAAGTAATTATTGTAGTTGAACTAGTTACACAAATGTTTTTAGATTTTTAATCAAATTAGTACTAGCTCTATTGTTATAATATAAGCTATAATTTTTAACAGTTACAAATTGTAACAGTTACATTATGTAACAGCAGAATAGTAATTGAAAATGAGTTTTGCTCAGAAATTATTATTATTATAATACCGAATAATTCAAAGAAAACTTAATAATCAGTTAGCCATATTAAAAATTACAGTAGCTGCGTTGTTGCTAGATTGGACCAACTTGTCGTTTCATTTTGGAATCGGGGTGACCCGACTTTCCCGGGAATTCCCCCACTATATCAGTACGTCAACAATGAAAGACAATGAAAGATCCTGTCGCCTTTTTATTGACACTTTCGTATGACTCATAGGGCCTAAAATCTCTCAAAATATGAGAACATTTTCGCAATTAGGGCAAAAATAGCCCACTTGCACGCGTCATCATGACTCATCGGGCCAAAATCTGTCAAGAAACGGGGTTTTTGTGAAGAAAAAGGCGATATGACTGTATTAGTAACACATTCAATTTCTATTGCGTAATAACTACGCCGTTATTTAATTCGTTTCTTTTTTCTCAGAGACAAGTTCGTCGAATCTAGAAAACGCCCGATTTAACGCTAGAAAACGGGTTGGGACAAAGTGCGGCGTTGGACTTCTTTGAGTTCCGATTCTACTACAGGGAAATGATTAAAACAAACAAAATCATCTACGAGCCGTAGGCTACGGCCCGTAAGCTACGGTATCCAAATGTCGCACAATGCAAGTATTCATTTTTGTTAAATTTAGGATTACGTTCTGATAATCTGACAATATTTAAACTTGACAAATTTTGCCTAAAGGCTAACGACATTTTTGCCAAAGTCTATATCGGGGCATGTTGGGCCTTGTCACAACGGAAATTAAAATCACAACGGATTTATAAAGAAAAACAGAATTTTAAAAGAATGGGGCAGCCGCACCCTTCCGTCAACATTCAACACGACTCTACTAGTCCACTTGAATATAAGCGTCCTGTTCGAGTTAAAATAGAGATTTACGGCAAAAAATATGAAGCTGCTTGGCCTAGGGATTACAATCAAAGGCAAATGATATCATTTTAGAAAAACAGGGCGCCAAGTTAGGGTTGCTTCCGGTTTTTTTTAGTAATATGTCCTTTCTTGACGTAGTCGCTCCTGATAATTAAAGTCCACGTACAGAGATGCTGCTGACATGTTAGTTTGTTAAATATGTTAACACGTGCGGTCCCATTATAACAAAAGTAATTATACAATCAGAATGAGTGGTCGCACCACGCGTTTTTGGGACTTTACATGTTCCAAGATCTGAAAAAAACAGGAATTTTGTCATCTTTATTTCCTCAAAGAGGACCTCCCACAACATCGAGCGTAATTATTATCTAAAAACGTTTTTAAGGTCTCATAATACTGTGTAGCATATTTTAATCCTTTTCTCGGAGCATGTTTTTTGACATTGGCAATTGCCCAATCACCGGAGACAAACAATCCGAATGGGTGGGATCCGCTTTTTGACTGGAACGTCGTGAGCCAAAATGACTTCTTGGCCAAGTACAATGTAACGTACACCGATTTAATTAACAAACCAATTCAATTGAAAATTCTACTCCAAACACTCTACGAGCAAGGGCAAAAATGGTACGAGTTGAATACACGATACGCGAACGAATGGGTTGAAGAATTTGCCGTTGACGTTATTAACTCGCGTGTGATGATTAACTGGGCGCGGGATATGGAAGATATAATAGAAGAAACTATGGGTTTGTGAATATTTTTATTTGTGTTAATACAGTCCAAGCGCCTAAAAACAGCCAAAACAGCATAGGGCTATGTTTGTTGAGAACGTGAAACTACACCCGAGAGTGTTAATACGTTTCGTATATGCGAAAACGAGGAACATATGGGCATCATGCGACCATTTTTTGTAAAATCGATAAAATCCAGAAAGCAAATGTTCATAGTTATATTTGCAATTGAACGGAATCTCGATAATATAATTAATGTTTCCTCATATTATTGAACGCTCAACAGTACTAGTTTAGAGCTTGATATATTACTAGTTATTAATGTAAATTGATTTGAAGGAAAATTACTAGCCTGAAATTCAGGCCCTGAATGATAAAACAATAACTTTTGCATTTTGATGCGGCTTTTTGGCTTTTTTTGGGTTTCACTGTTTTCTGGTAGGTAGGGCGTAGGCGAAAAGTTGCCGCGAGAAAATTGCTAAGTTACATGAATTTTGTTAAGTTACGTTGTGTTAAGTTACGTAGGTAGGTGGTGTATGCCAACAACTAAAAATCAACACAGTGGTTTCTGAAACCATCACAATTTTCTGAAAAGTAAATGGCGTAGGCAATTTTTTATATCGAAATCACAAAATGATTGGTTAACGGACGATTGGGCGGAAAGTTTGAATTGGACGTTTAATGGCCGGACGATTAACTGCGCACCTTGTGTATTTAAAGTGATTTATTTTAGAAATCATTCGCTGGGGAATGGAGGATATGGAGCAGATTATTTATCCGTGGGGAATTTACAACACTAAAGATATTGAAGCCCAATACTTAACCCCTTATATCAATGCTATAGTGAAAGTACTCACTTGGTCAGGAGAAATGACATACCGATACTGGGAAATGCTTTTCGGATTGAATGGTTGGGTTCCGACCGGAAAAGCCTGGGTTGTTGAATGGGAAACAGACTTTCAGGTATTTTATACATGGTATACTAATTTCAAGAAATAAGGGTCAAAAAGGGTCACTTACGGATTAAAACGACAAATTTTTAGTGGCACAGACTAAGTGACGTGACCCGAGAGCTCCGAAGATTCACTGAAGAATGGCGAATTAATGTTTTGGCCAGCACGGACATCTGGCAAGCTCTGGATTCAAATTCAATTAGTATGAGTGGTTGGTACTGTACCAGTCATGTGAAAAGTGCTAACGATTTTTTTTTTGGGGGGGGGGGGGCATTTTCGCAACACTGGTACTGTACAAATATGGCAAAAATTCAACAAAAAAGTTTGTAATTATTGAGATGACGATATTTAAGTGGGAAATTGGTTTTTTATCCAAGTTATTATTTTTGGCATTTTAACTCCCAGGCGTAAGTGCGTGTATATAGACACGAAACTTGTTGTTTTCGTCGATTTAAATTATTGAATTATTGCGAATTATTGTGAATTTTTTAAGTGCGTGTTTATTTACACGCATTTCCCCCTACGGGTTCCCAAAAACTCCTCCCCCCTGAGAGTTAAGTTTAGATCTTTTTCACTTTTCGTTTAGAACAAATTCGTTTTTAAACATTTTCAGACAATTTCGAGATAAAAAAGGACAAAACGCGACGCTGCAAATTGTAATCGAAGTTTGGTGAATTTAAGTTTTTTTTTTGGGGCGGGGAAGACAAATACAATCGTTTATTTTATTTTGAATCGTATTGTCAGATATTCTATGTGGTCCACGAATTCCGGCGGATACCTGCACGGATCAGTTTTGTCCCGATGAAGTATGTGCGTGGGTTACGGTTGATCTCGGTTTCTTGGCCAGTTATACATTTGACTATCTTCTAATCATCATTGACAAACTGGACGAGGCCCTCGAATGGTTTGCGCTCGTTATTGGTAATATTCTGGACGCGACTGTCAACAAAAACCCAGAAGGAGTCCGAAGTTAGACGTCAAAAGCAATTAAAAAGTGTAACAAAAATTATTGGTGTTCCTAATGACAAGAATAAAACTGACCGGGCAATTATCATAAACAAATGTTTAGCATTTATTTAAACATCGCAAAACGTTTGTAGATTATTCTGGTAGACTTTGGAGATTTTAATGAGAATTTTTGAGCTCTTTATTCGAGTACATTTTCCGGTATTTTTACCGTGATTTTCCGAGTACATTTTACTTTTTAAACTTGTCACAATTTTTTATCTTGACAAAATTACAAGAGATCGGCTCAAAATATGTATTTTGGGCGAGTATATAATGTTTTACTAAGGTACATTTTTATCAGCAAAACCTATGGGTAATAAATCAAAAAATTATAAATGTGCAAAAAGTTGTCCTTAATTTGTTCAACCAGTGCAAAGGAAAAAAAACTTGCCCCCTGTGGCGCAACGAATTACTTTGTGCATAGCAATTTATTAAAATAAACCTACTTATGTCAAAAAACGTGATATATCGTCGGATCATAAAATCACAGGCAAGTTTTTATCACCCAAAACGTTATATATAATTTGGCGATGGAATATTAATGTTATACGCATTAGATTTATTCAAAGGATATGAAATTTTACATGATGATTAGTTTATTGATTAATGCAAAGTCATGACTCTTAGTTTTAGGGAAAGATGAACTTTTTATTATTTTATAAACGTTATAGACTTTAAAGATATCTAAAAAAAGCACCGAAATAATAGATACAACTCTTAAACCAAATAACGTACCTTGGGAAACGTATAATTTTGAATATTGGTTTAAACATAGTTGAATCAGTGACTACATACCCTAAACCGCCTCTGGAACCTTTTTAACTCTAGCGTATTACAAACAGAAAATGTCCCATAATGTTGTCGGGGGTTAATTGAGCTGGGCTGAGCTGGCCTCTCGAGCCGAAAAAAAATAATGAACTGTCCTGTGCTGGCCTCTCGAGTCCAAAAAACATGAGCTTGCCTGTTGAACTGCCCAGCCAGCTCTCGAGCTGGGAAGCCCTGGTCGGAACTTTTCCTAACTTGAGTACAATACTTCGGAATTTTCAAAAACGATAAGCTTTCTTACTAAATTTAAAATACGTTAACTAAAGGAAATTATTGAAAGCTTAACATCAAAGTATGAAAAACTCTTTCGAAGCAAAAATACTATTACAAAAAATATTATCACCTAAGCACCATATGCTCAGGCGTTTGCTTGTTATTTTCCGCTTTTCCCTCATTCTGCGATGGATCAAGATTGATGGATTAAAATTTATTTCATTTTGTGTATGCCCTTCTTTAAAAAAAATAAAGAAAAAAAAATAATTTAATTAGGGCCCAAGGAAGAAATTTATGCGAGCGGTGAGCGAGGAATAAAACATTGAATAAAGACCGCACTAAATAAAAAACGCGTCAGACTTAAGCAGGACAAAAAAGGCTGCGGCGGAACTGGCCTCCCATCTGTTCCATTATATATTTCTCTTTTTTGCTCCAATTTGAAGTGGTGAGCGAGCAATGAAGAGTAAACGAAGTCCGACAATAAAGACCACATGACGGTTTTTTTACTCTTACTTTGGACTCGCTATTTTTCATTTTTTTTTATTTTTATTCATCCTCGGCGCTCGTCACGCAGGTTAGAACAGATGGCCGGCACAATTTAGCTCGCGGCTTACGGCCGACTAAGAAAAAGCGGGCAAGGATAAAATGTCATACGCAGCTCAAAGCCTCACATTTAGGGCATATAGCCGATATTTTTTCGCCGAAAATAAAGTTATTCATATGTTGCTGAAAAACTAGGGGTATTTGATTACGGCGCTTCTAACCTTTAAACCAATAACGGCTAAAACCCAACCGGTTGGGGGTAAGTTACCATTTACTACAATTTCATGTTTTTTTGGCTCTGGTACCAGAGCGCAAGACTTCACAAACGAGACTTTGTAACGTTATATACGGCGTATCCAACTTCAACTACTTCGTTTTTGTCGCTATTTTAGGCTTACAAAACGAATCAGTTGAGGTTGGGCACCCCGTAGTCCTTATAAAGTCCTTACTTTCAATAAGTACGCACTCAATACGGACAATTTCTTCTAATAGGGACGCCTTTTTATGAAAAAAAAATGTCTACAAAACAGTCGAAAATTGTCATCGATTTTATGACAATTCACCCCAATACTGACGCTATTTTCGATAATCCAAAGCGTCCGTATTGTAAGTAAGGACTGTATGTCAGTTTTGAAAGCCGTTTTAATACAAATTTGTCCCAAATAAACCCCATCACCGGCGATGATTCCATTATCTCATAAGTGCCGTTTTTTCGAGAACCAAAAACAGACCGTATATTCAATTTCACAGAAATATTACTTATATTATGTGTTTCCCTATTTAATAATGTGCAATTCATATAAGGACTTTTTTATTTTGAGTTATTTCTCATTTAATATTACTCATATACGGCCGTCGCGTCGTCACACAAGTTAGAACAGATGGGCAACACAATTTCACTGGCGGCTTACAACCATATTAAAAATAATACGAAGAGCAGGCATGAATAAAATGCCACGGGCCTTAATATTTCGAGCTTGTATAAGCCAGAGCACAGATTTTTGTGTATATCGCGTGTTGTAAAAAATTGGCATACGACAATTTAACAAGACGACCTTTGATCTATCGAGGTAGGTCATCAAGGTGGCTACGGTTTTTAACATATAACAGTCCGTGTTCCTATAAGGGTGGTTTTCGGTTTTCGAAGACAGCGGCCGTGATGGGATAAACGGCCCCTATGTGATCAGCACCCCTCACGAGGTTAATTTGGGACATATTTGTATTAAGACAATTTTTTTCTGATGGTATGTGACAGTTGTGTATTCCAATGGTTTATTTCAATTTATATTCACTTTTTTCGCGCAAAAACGGCCTTTATGGGAGCGCCCCATATGGGATAATCCCGTAATTTACGTAATGTATTATCGTAGGGCTACTTATAATCTGGAAATATGTCTAGTTAGTTTACAGACTAGTTAACACTTGCGCCCCGACAGACCCAAGGGGGCCTCTTTTTATTTTGATTAGTAGTTCGAAAACTAGTGCCCCCAGCAGAGTGGTTATCTATAAGTTACAGCCAAAATAATGATTCAACGTAGGCCAAATTGGCGATTGTGGGACTTCAAAAAGAATAAACTTTATACAGTCATTACTCCCATTACGGCCGTTTTCGGTTATCGAAAAAAGTGGCCGTAATTGGATAAACGGCCATTATGGGATTAACGCCCCTAATAGGGTTAATCTGGGACTATTTTATATCAAAATGGCTTATTGAACTTGTAAATGTTAATTTTACTCCCTATTCCATGATTTATGTGACAGTTTAGCATTTGAATGTTTAGCATTCGAGGATTTTTTCGTGATTTTGCCCTAAAAGTAATGTTCGAATAGTTTCGAAGGGCGTAAAAGTCTCGAGTAATAATCCGATTTTGTAACACTGTAACATACGCTTCAAATTAAAAACTAAACGGCGATGATTATTTCCTCAAAGACGCGGGATATCACGATTATCCTATTTAAAAGACTTTTCACACACATCAAATGCCTTAATTCCAAAAATCTGCCGAAAATATCGATCATGAAAACTGCGAGTTTGCGGGTTTTGTAGGCTTTTGTCCGAGCGCAATTTATAACGTCTAAATAATATTTTACTTTCGAATCATATGCTTCAGTTTAGTTATAAGGTTAGGCCTTAAATTTTAATAATACATTACAGTCCTTACTCTCAATACAGACGCCCTCCGGCTAATGAGTTTTTTTTGAGATATGCGTATTCAATCCTTCATCTTTATTAAAAATTCTCCAATAAATTATAGGCTATAACTTATAGCCTATAAGGGTCATTTTCTCGAAAAAAAGGTAACCAAAATCTCCGAAATAACATTTTATAATAACTTTCACTATTGGAGTTGTATAATAATAACCATGATGGGAATTAAAGGTTATATCCGTGCAAAAACATGACCACATACATCCTCAACCTGTAGTACAGTCCTGTTTCTCAATACGGACGATACCTCCCTTATAGACGCTTATAAAAGTATCCAACGAACACTTTAATCTTAGATAACTAACTTTAAGACACAATTATGTCATTTCAAATATGTCCAAATACGCCCTTACAATAGAAAACAAAAAGTACGAAAATCATTTCAATATGGATGCTGTCTTCAATATTGACGGCGCTCTCAATACGGACGGTATTTGCGACAATCAAAAACGTTTGTATCAAAAAGTAAGGACTTGAAAGTAAGTATCACCATAAACGAGGGTCCTATTTATGGTCGCGAAGAAACTTGTATTTTGGCGACCATTCGAGGTCTCGAAAAACCTTGTATTTTGGGAGGTTTGGCGATCATATGTTTTGGACAACACTTGGCGGCCAAATTGTGGTCGCGAAAGTATTCAAAAACATTTTTGACGATCAAAAATGGTCGCCCGGATACCCTTCATATCAAGAGGCTCTGCAAAAATATTGACTAAACAAGGAAAAAGTAATTTATGAAATTTTTTATTCATATTTTAAATTAAGTTTGTATGTTACAGAATATTCGACAGAAGACTTGTATTTACAGTTTTTTTTTGTTTTCAGGATACCACGGAAGCTGAGAACATGGAAAAATTAAATAGAAAACTCCAACAAACACTTGGAGATAAACAGTAAAATATTCAAAATGGCAGCACCAAAGCATGCGGAAGGATGTGATTGAACGGTTGACATATTAATACGTGCAAAAAAAACATTAAAAATTTAAAATCTGATAAAATAAGAGTACTAAAATAAATTCAGACTATAAAATTATATGAGAGCGTGAAAGAATTCATGAAATAGTAATTGTTCGAATATATGGAAGTCCTTCCTCACTATTTTGTAAAAAAAATTAGGACAGATTACTTTTTTTAAATCCAAATTTACAGTTCCTTGGTGACTTACCCTCGAAAATCAATGTTAGCGTCTTATTATCATGGACTCAACATTTATATCTATCTAATGAAAGACGATAATTTTTAAGATTTAATAAGCTAGTTTTACTTACAGTCCTTACTCCTATTTTGGTGTTCTTTGGAATCAAAAAAGCGCCCCTAATGGGATTAACGGCTCTAATGGGTTTAATATAACCCCTGCGCTGTTATGTTATCATTCTTTATCTTGCAGATGTACCCGTTTGCTCCGTTATCTTGTTGATTTGTTTTCGTGCAAAATAACGGCGCTCGGGATATAATAGAATATACCGTATGGGGACGCTCTGACTGTGAGGGTGACGTCAGAATAGCGTTACAATTCATAGGAAATTGCTCAAAGCTTCACAGTCTGAGAATCCCATACGGTATTAGAAAAGTTTTATATAATACAGTCCTTACTCCTTTTTCGAACGCTCCTTTTTTGGACGCTATTCGGCAAAAAGGGGCCATTCTAAATTAGAACATTATAGACAAATGATACTTTTTTCTGACGATGCGATTTTTTCGGACGCTATTTTCGAAAACCGAAAACGTCCGAAAAAAGAAGTAAGGACTGTACACTCCTAAAATTTTAATTTTCAAGGCCAGAAAAATTGAACAAAGTTTCAAAAAAAAAATAAGCACAAAAAATCAACTAAAAAAGAAAATTAATAAGATCTCGCATTGTATTTTGCCTAAGCGGGATTGAAACTTCCGATACTGTAATTGAAATTAATAAAAATAATTGAAAAATTTATTATAATTTTTTTTTTTGAAAAAACACAAATAAACGCGAGAAGTAGAAAAGGGCACGTGTGCGCATTTAGCGTTCTTTTCAATATTACAGTCCCTGTACACGAAGAATATATATATATATTTTCACGGTGTCTATATATATTTATTATATACTAGTATATATATTACTTCGACTGTATATTAAATTTTTAAATATTAAAATGGTTCCGCTTTGACATGTGTCGCATATGAAGGTGTAATATGACAGTTTTGAGGAATGTATGATGCGGCGAGTTCAAAGGGGGAAACGGGATGTCCCGAGATTGATGAAGTCGGCGAGGTGGGACTATTCCCGGACTGGGAGCTGCAGCTGGAGGCGGCCTGGACCGGGCCCAGGGCCAACTGGGGATTTTCAATACCGTCGAGCCACTTGTCCATGGATCGACGTCGGGCGTTCATAAAAAAATTAGAAACGGTTGCCAGCTCGAGGCCCAAATTAGCTGAGATAGCCATCTGTTGCTCTTTTGTTGGACGACGATTTTCCTAAAGAAGAAAAAAATAATGAGATTTTTTTCCCTTTTTATTTTATTTTGTGCGCAGTTTTGCAAAACATGCCGTGACGTGATTTAATTCACGCAAAAAAAAAAGAAGCGTCCCTTCATCCCCCCTTTTTTTGCTGCTTTCAAGGATAATAAAAATCTCGAGCGGGGCAACGAGAAACAAGAAAGACAAAAAAAAAGAAAGAAATATGCTCCAAAAAGGAGTGAAAGGATGCTAAACTAATAAAAGTGATGAATAAATTGTTATTTCGGAATGTTTCATGTTAATCCGTAAAGTGCGAGTATAGAAAACGGTTTTCAGACAGCATTCTCTTTGGCTACACAAAAATGTGCACTTTAGTACTGGGGATAATTAGGAGCATATCGTAAAACACTACACACAAGAGTTAAAGTCAATATTATTGTCTTTACCAAAATTAAAAAAATAGTTTCGTGAAAACTACCGTGTGGGCTCGCTTCAAGTGTCGTGGTTTACGAAATTCTCTTATCTTATTGCGATTTCGCGAGAGTTGAGTCCTAGACACGCGGTATATGATGCCTAACTAATACAAAATTTGACTAATTCTTGCATCGAGTACTGATTATCTTATTTTTGCCTTTTTAACAAAAACTGGAAAAAAGTTTTGGGTTTATCCGTCCGTAAGGATTGATTATGTTAAGTCGTTTACATTATTTTCAGATCATTGAGCCCAAATTAGAATCACGTCAAACGCCTTAAAAATCCAGACATTTTAATCTAATATTTTCTTTCGTTTTTTTTAAATGCCAGACGTTTAACTGGACTCATCCAGGAAAATTAAGTTATATAAAAAATATGGTGTTTGTTCTGTGTTAAATTATTATAATGAAATTATTTGCTCGAATGTAACAGAGAGGCGACAAATTAAATAGCTCGGGAAAATTGCGATAGTTTCTCGTTTTTTCTCACTATTTGAAAAATATTTGCGTTGATTTCAAAAGTTCTCTGCTCGTATTTTTGATAAAAAAACAGTTCCACAAAATGAGCCAATCATGCCGAGCCCTGGATATAAACGGACTTTGGTCAAAATTAGAAAGCCGTCCCTTAATGTGAGACCCCCGTGTATCTCACAGGTTGGATGAAAACATTTTTGAAGCACTTTTTTGAGGGACCAAAGAGAATGTGAGCCTGAATTAATGTTTTTCGTGTTTATATTCTCACCTTGAAGATAGTATGAAGCATTCGGCGTTGACGGTCAGTAAAGACCAATCTGGGTTTTTTATTCATCGGAACCCTTTTATGCTCACCATGTTCTTTTCTTTTGCACGCGGCCATGCGCAGGGCGGCCATCCGTTGGAATTCGGGCTCTTGGAGCCACTTTTTCATGCGTCGAAAGGTTTCCCGACCGGACTTTAACTTCGACCAGGGCTTTGGGTTTCGGAGCAGGTCAGATAGAGTTCCTTGGGAACGGCATAATACCCGCTGGGCGAAAATTGCTTGGGGGATTGAATAGCGCTTCAATTCGGCAGTAATTTTCGCGGCTACTTCTTTAGTATTCACCTAAAATGGAAAAGTTAGAAACTCGGCCAAAATGTATATGTCAAATTTTCAATTGTAATTTGCAATTGTATTTATTATTTTTGTCCGTATTCCCAATAGGCACGATTTATCTGCTATTTTTGCGCAACAACGTTTCGAAAGCGTCCAAAACAGGACTATAAAAGCCATTCGACTTAGCAGGGATGCTATTTTCGCCTATCAAAAGCGTCCTTGTTGGGAGTATGGAATGTGAGTTCAACAATAACTTTCTGGACACTAACCTCCTCGGTTGGATTCGACGAGGCAGAATTCGTCGTTGTTTTGGGCAGCGCTTGAATTTGATTTGGATCGCCGGGCCGCTCGCCATAACCCTCGAGAGCACCATTTTGGGCAAAGTTCGGGAAACTGAGCGAAAAACTCACAAATCCAGTGTTCAATTCTATAAAAAAATCGATAAGTCAAAGTAGAAAACTCACACGTAACACTTATATAATTTGATTTTCTGGAGACGCTCAGTCACGCCAAAATCCATTACATTATTTCCCAATTAGCAGTGCGTATGCCCTATCCTCAAATGCATATGACTTTGCGCCATCATATTATCATAAATATTTATCCCGTAAAAGACAAAAGTCGCAAAAATAAAAATAAATAAATATGTCGAAAAAAAGGAAAATGCATTTTTACAAGTTTTATCGACATTCTTATCATGCGATGGTTAGCTGACTAACTACCATAATTAATAAATTGGTTTTGCTAAATCATACTGTATGGGTTAAAATAACGTGCTACTCGCTTTCTCAAATATTGTGTTCGTATGTATCGTAATAGGCTATCGTAAATGTATTCGTAATAGGCTTAAAAACTTATTATACCTCATACAGTATGAGTCATACTGTATATGTTCATTTTTTTCTGAATAGTTAGAAAATTAAAAGTTTTGAATTTTGGTTAAAACTCTGTCATTAAAAAAATATAAAATGGATTTATTGTGAATATGCGTTGAATACTTTCGTAACCCGGTTAGTTTGAACTCAGAGTTTTGTGGGGGTATCGAAAATAATTTGATGGGGTATCAGAGCCAACTAGTGCGGCCACGAGTAAAATAATTTCAGAATTAGAAATCAATGACATTATCGCACAATTAGCAGCAAAGGCAAACGACTCCCATTATCATAAATATTCGGTGACCATAAGACAAGGACGAAAAAAATGGAATTAACAAGAAGAAGGACACAAAAAAAAAATTTAAAATGCATTTTTGACAAGTTTTATCGACATTCTTATCAGGCGGTTTTAGCCTTTATTCTGTCGATGACTATGTATATTTGACTACCGCGAGCGTCTCAAAGGCCAAAACGCCTCTTAGGTTGGTCATTTTTTTCCAGTTTTTTTTTCATTTTTTTTTGTTGCGCTAAAACTGTTTCTCCCATTGGTTTCGCCCATTTTCAGTTTTTTTTAACAAGTCGAAACATTTATTATTAAGAACGCAAAAGCCATAACTGACAGGGCTATTGAATTTTTAGCCGTTTTTCCTATCACTTTGCAAGTTATATTATCATTATTTCTTCTTTATCTCAACCAATTTTTGATCATTTCGTTTTTTTTTGTTTCGACGATTAATGAATTATTAAGCGAACTTGTCCTATTAACATTTCGAATTTCATTACCGTCATTAACCGGTTTTTGTCTTTTCCTCACCCGAATCCCTTTTCGTCGTTTTTTTTGCGTATTTGGTTTTTGCTCGGGTGAAAAAATTATCGAAATGTCAGTTAGTGGATGAGTTAAATGCAATTAGGCTATGATATTTTCTACTTCCCATAGATGCCTTTTAACGACATTTTCAAAGAAAAAACACTCCATGAAAAACAAACATATTCTAAAATTGGTCACAATTTGCTGGATTTACATACCCAGGTCCAAAAAACTGTAACTAGTCCGCCTCAATTACCCAAATGAGAAAAATCACAAAGTTTTTGGGAACCATTAACCAAATTAACCGGTGAAAGATTTCGGGAAAAGGGATAGGAAGTGTGGCAAATTCAATGTGTCACAATGTTCAAGCTCGGCGTGGGCGGTGCAATTTACAAGGTGCAAGAAATTAGGCATCATTTATATTAGGCCTAATTGTTTTCCTGGCTAATGGACCCATGGCTTCCTGCGTGAGTCAAAAATGTGTTTTTCTGATAATGCTTATTTGTCTCTGAAACACTATAATTTTTAGATTTATACTTCACAAGAAATAAAAAAAACATTATATACAAATGATGGGCATACATTTTCATACATATGGTCTCCTATGAGTTAATGATGTTTGAAGTCGCGAGAAAAATAAACTGTTACTTTATTTATTTTATATTGGACACTGTAATGCAAGTTAATTATTATTCCTTACTAACCAGGTCGGTGGTATGACGTTCAAAAAACAGACAAAACCTTTTATAACGTGTTCTTCTTAGGAAACAATCGCAAATGTTGCAAAAAAGTGATATATATCAGTACAAGGGAAAAAAGTGAAACATAACGGCGCACCCGATGTAGTAAATATCCAATTTAAAATGCATACTGGGCTTTCTAATCCAAGTTTTCGAGTATTTACCTGGCGCAGTGGCAAATGTTGCTTGGATGTTGTTGTCGGTGACTATGGGCGTCATTGCGATGCCCTCCATTGATGGATTATGAATGACCTCATGATGATGCGGAGTCGCCGTCGGTTGATGCTGTTGTTGTTGCTGCTGCTGTTGCGACTGGTTATTATGTTGCTGATGTTGCTGTTGTTGTTCATGAGTTCGAGGAGCCGGCGCCGATTCATTCGAGAGAATCGTGGACGTGTCGGTCTTGGCCGAACTCGGGGAGTTCTCACTTGATCGACTGTAACCCGAATGGAGATCATCAATCATCTCTTGGGTACTTTTGGGCACACCAACATCTGCGCACTCGCCTAAGGGTTAAGGTTAGAAAATAACGAAATTTAAGAAGAATCCAGGACAACTCAGTTAATATATTAAGGACTTTGACAATTTTACGAGAACAACCGTATACTCTGGGGTATCATAAACAATTACTTGGGGTATCACGAAAAAATATGACGGATTTTGGAAAAAATAACTTTGACACAAAACGGTGACTGGACCGTATATAGTTCGAATCCAGGTACTTTTAGGCACATCATCAATTGCACACTCGCCCGAGGGTTACAATAAACAAAATAATTCATATAAAATATAAATGCAAATAAAAAAAAATAAACAAGCACACGGTTGTAGATACTCTTAGTAGTGTTTTACGACTATCTAGGCGTCATACCAGACAAGAAAAAATCGATTGATTGTTTGATCAATATATTTTTCTCCAAATTATAATTGCAAATGCTCGACGATTTTTTGAAGGTATTCGTCATGAGACCACATTATGTTATAGCCTGTATCATACAGCTGATACACTCATTGCCTCTAATTAGTTCCCGTAGCTAACCCATGATAATGATGGGGTCAGCTAAGTGTTTCCTGAGGAGGAAAATTCACAGAAAAATAATTGTATACTGTAACTATTTTTTTCTAGATAAATGAATATGTGAAAGAAATTCTTAACAAAATTCTGCCAAAAAAAACAACAAAAATAACATTTTTTCACATAACCTACAAGAAGTTGTTATTTTAGTGCACCATTTGGGGTGATTGACTTGAATATGTTTGTCCAAAACTATAATAGGTTGTAAAAGACTCACAAATATTCAAATTATAAAACAAAAATTAAGGAAAAATATTGTGCCAATATATTTTAACGCTGTTAGATATGCCACAATGCCTAAAATGAACCGCTGTAGCGGCCATGGGTTAATTTTTTTTTTTTGAACTTACTGGTATTTTCGAATTGAACTGATGGGACGATTTGCGTGGAGTGATTTGGGCTTGGGGTTGAGTTAATCGTCGGATAGTACTGGATTGAAGGGATGCTTCGGTGATCTCCCGAGCTCGCCGAGGCCGTCGAGGTAACCGGAAAGTTCGACAACATCGAGGTTGACAGGGGCGGCAGACTTTGGCCCATACCATTGTTATGGGACAGATAATCTTGGCCCTGTATCAACGAGAACGCCATGCTGTATCCTAATTATTAGGTTAGAATTTAAAAAAATATAATTCGTACTCTATGAAGCTCGGACAATTTATCTTAAAAAGTGTGTGATATAACATCAGTGCACTGATGTTAAAATAATGTGAAGAATTGTTACCATTTTTCACTACTGGTGTCCTTTACTATCAATTTGACTTACTTAGGAAATATTTTATATAATTGTTTTTGATTTAATTGATAGAAGTTAAAAATCGCTAAAATTTTGGAAAAAAAGGAATCCAAATCGGAAAAAGATCAGAAAAAATGATAATTAAAAAATGTAATTAATTTAGAATTCGTCAGTTATATAATCGTCACTTGCGATTGATAAACATTGTTGAAGTTAAGAATTTTTGTTTTCTTCATGTAAATTAAATTTTTCTTAACTAACTCTTAATTTTTTTTTCTTCATCAAATATCTCACAAAAAAGTCGGATAATCTCTTTCACGTGAAATCTCTTACCAAATTTGGGTGGCATTTGGTGGTGGGTTTGGTGGGTATTCAAGGTTGTATACGTAGGCTGGTCGACGGTTAAATAACTGTTGTACTCATTATTTCGATAGTCGTTTTGCACTTGGAGATTTCCGTCCATCATGGTCCTCTCTGGTTAAGTTTTTTTTTTGTTGGTTGTGGTTTTTGTATTTGTCAGCTCGTCAGCTCTAAATTTGTATTCGCAAAAAAATAATTGATAATTTTTATTTTATATATATTTTTTTTTTTGAGTTTTTTTTTTATCTTATTTGGTGCTGTGAAAATTTTGTCGATATCGGTTTTTTGTAAATGATTATATTTCGTCGAGAGGCGAAAAATCGAAGGGGAGCCTGAGCAAAGCGGCGCAATCTGCGAAAGCTGAGCGCACCGGAGAGAGCGCAACTAGCGACCGAATTTGCACACACGATTCAAAGGCATACAACCGACGAATAAATGACATAACCGTGAAAACGTTCCAAAAAATATATATGTACTGGCACGTGACCACACCGGAGCAGTGAGAGGTTGTGACATGGATAATGACAATTTTTTTTTGTCACTTTTTCTTGTCTCATTTTAAAATTGACCATCGGTCAGATTCGTAGAAAAAAACTTAATTGAACAACGAAACAAAAAAAAATCCAATCGTCATCGGCCACTAAGTCGCAACCGATACTTCCATCAAAATATATTTTTTTGCAAAAAACTTAATATCAAGTTTGCTAGATGATCTTCTCGGAAAGATTTGAACAAAAAAAAAAATACATACGTAAGTTATTTGTGGACGGACTTTAACACACGGAATTTTGTAACACGAAGTTTTTAATAATGAAATTTATGCGTTAGGATTTTTTTTTCAGTGTAGGTCACACAATGTGCCTTTGCTGCACGTTTTTGTAAATGCAAAATGAACATTAAGACCTCTGATATTTTGTTAATCTAAACTAAATGTTTTAAATAACCTTTACATCTTAGATATAGTACTTGCACTATAGTTTCCATGACATGTTTTTCACATTCTATATGAGCGGAACGTCCTATGAGTCTCAAATGAGCGCAGTTTGAAATTTTATTCTACTGAATGAATTGTTTGCTGTTACAGTTAAACTACAGTTTTATTTTAAGTAAACGTGGTATATTTAATCAGCAAAATGGTCATTTTAAAAAATCAAGTAACTACAAAAAAATTGAATTGACTTCATTCAAAAAAAGTGAGTAGTTCATAAGTCAAAATTATTCAAAACTACATTTAAAAATCTAAAATAAATGGCCAAATTTTGAGAAATAATTATTTTATAATTATTTAATAATGTTTCATATCAAAAATTATAGACAAATTGTGATTTAGGATAAATTGTGGTTAAGGACTCATTGTGGTTAGGGATAATTCAAAGAATTATGTTACATAATTTATTTAGTATGCCACCTTCTCGAGTATGTGAACACTAATAATCTTCCTGTAAGTTAACAATTTCTTGTCAATTTTGAAAAAAACCGTTCAGATTTACAAGTTAACAATTTTTGCTCCCACGCACTACATAACTAAGTTAACACCATTCAAGTAAGTTAACAATTTTTTCAATTTGAGTTTTTTTTATCTTACTTAGGTAGGTGTATTTCAAACTGATGCATGGAATTTTCTTTATAAAAACTATTTTCGAAATCGGTAGTCGGTTTATCATTTTTTTTAAATTTTTAACTGTTTTATTTTAAGTATCCTTACCAGAGATATTTTCTCTTGATTAATATCGTCCATCATCTGGTCAACCCCGTCGTGATTAAGATGGGATTTACTCTCTTACTTAAAAAAAAATCAAAAAAGGGACAAAAAATCGAGACAGAAAAAATGTGAAAAACCAAAATAGAAAAAAAAATAGTAAACTACTCTTTTGAAGTGATTGAGCCTGTTTACTTGATGTTCAAAAGAGATCAACAAAAAAAAATGTTATAAATCCCCCTGGGGATGTGTTTGGTGGTTTAAAGCCGGTTGAGTTTGCCTTCGGTCTCTTCCGACGTAATGAAGAAACACGACGAAGAATTTAACCCTTTCCCGAGAGATTAAGCTTTTTACTTCTCAAATTCCAATTTTCACTACTGTTGTGTATGTGCTTTTTTTTCTTGGGCCACGAATGATTAATTTTGATTTACAAGCAATTCCGATGATTAAAACCCATTCCATCAGCCTTCATGCACTTTAATTTTCTCACTTGTTATTTTTTTGGACACGCCCTGAAAACGAACAACCTACACGAATGAAGCCCTGAAGCCAAGTTTCTCACTTTTTTTGCGGTCTAAAAACATTGAGATTCAAACCAATGTTCTAGGATTTTTATAGTTTTTACATTTTCCTAAAAATTTTCCGCTCAAAACCCGACTTTTTAATAATTATAGTCCGAAAACGTCCGAAAAAGAAGTAAGGACTGTATCAGGTTCCTGGTGGTTTTGTTAAATCGGTATTTTTAGTTTTAAATATTTTTTGTGTTTAGTTATGTTTGGTTGTAATTACAAATTTTTCGTTCTGATTTTTTGTGGTCATTAAAATAATTTTCCAATTATTTTAATTTTTCTCTTAAATCATTGTCGGCAAAGTCCGTTATCAAAAACTGTATCTCAACAAAAATATTATTTTGAAAATTTTTTTTGCTAAATTTTTTGTTTAGTCTTTTTGTGCAAACACTTTAATCCAAAACCAGGTTTTATAAAAAAATTTGCGAACACTTACCCAAAAACGAACCTATACGCATGTTTTTAAGAAGCATGTTTTTCACTTTTATCTCGTTTTTATTCTTTTTTTCAGCTCCGTTCCCTCATTTCTTATTTTTATTCATTGTGCATTTTGCTCTTCCAATGGAAGCGATAATTTAGTGTCAGACTAATCAAAACGAGTCAGATGAGTTAAGGACGTCAAAATCTTTGTATTAATTAGAGAGCGAATCTAATCATTATGTTGATCTTGTTATTTCGGCCTTTGAAGTTGCTCTCAGCCAAGGTCTTCAGATATGACGATACCATTTTTTTTATTTTCCAAATCGAATATATTTTTTCGTATTAATTGTTTCGGGGAAAATGCGGAAAAAATGTTCAGCCAAAAACTCCGATACATAGGAGAAAAAATAAATGATTTTTAGTATGTGTATTTATTTTACCGCTAACTTAGGTAGGTGTATTTCAAATTGATGCATGGGAATTTTCTTTAAAGAAAATATTTTCGAAATCCGTAGTCGGTTTATCCGCTATATAAGGCAACCTTAACCATAATATTTATTGAACTTAATAGAAACAGTCAAGTTTGAGTATAATACGAGTTATATAAGTTTCCAAACCGGTAATCGGATGTCCATTTCCGGTTAATCGAAACTTAATTTTAACAAAAAATAACCGTGATAAGCATATAAGCCGAATAGAACAACTCGATTGGTGATAACGTTTATCGAGTTCGAGCTATTTGGAAATTAAATTAAAAAAGTGCTATATTGCACTGTCGGGAGCGCAGGAGTTAATAAACTAACCCGTTAACTGTAAACGTTTTTGTACTGATGATGACCGTTCCTTAATACAATGAGCTCAATCGTCGTATAAAGATAGGTATTTTACAGATGATATATTATCGTTTCAGAGACAAGATTTAATGGTAAATGAATACATAAATTTTGCTCAATTAGCACCATTATAGATTAAATGATGGAAAATGCGGCATTGGACAGCGGAATTAGGGGCTCTTTATGCGCAGTAGTTTCCTATACTATTTTTATTCGTCATGACGCTTTTGTTGTATTCTACCACACATGTTACATCGAATATAGATGATGTGTACATATATAGTATATGATATATAATATATCCCATTGGTGCATCTGGGGGTCTCTGATCGGAAAATAGTGTAGTAATCGGTATATTTTTCAATTAGAGCCGTTCGGATACACCAGTGTATAAATGTAACATATATGGTGTGAGTGTGAACCCATCCTTAATGTACAAATATGATTAGTAAATTGAAGTGGTTATCTCATATCTTGACGGAGAAATTGTCCAACAATGAATCCGCCAAAGAAAATTTCAGCGCGCACTTTTAAAATGCTCCAGCATAAAAAGCGCGTGCACAAATTTGGTCTGGGTCATTCATTGTTGGACCACTCAGTATATACCATTGACGGTCTATTGTTGAGGTCTTTTCTTGACACGTCTTATGTTGACAAAAATATCTTATCTTGACATTTTTCCCCTATGAGTAATGCTGGAAGTTGTCAATATTCAATCATGACACAGTGTAGGGTCTATACCCTTATGAAACTGTTAAGATAAGACTTAAATAACTGTATAAGCATTTTGTGTTTGTGAACCGTTGAACCGATGATTTGTTCCCGTCTACTCTACTTTCTTTTTTCTTCCCAAATTAGGTTAAGTATCTGTTTCAAATCGACCAGGAATAGAAGATAGAAAAAAGACGCGGTAAGTCGGTCTTGAAGTTAGTCTTTAGTTGCCAGTTGGCCTCAGATCACCACATGAGACCCGGACCCCTAAGATCTGTACTCTCGGCTCAAAATCAAAAATGCGTATTAAATTGCATAAAAGAATGAACGGGTTGCAAAAAATAAAAAAAAACGGTAAAGGAAGGGGCGAAGAAACGGTTTGATCAGAGTAAAAAAGAAAGATAATTTCACGCTCTATTCAACGTTCAAATTAGGGACAATGAGCCCATTGGCGAACATATAATCAGCAACAGATCGCAGAATTATTCTGAACCCGACCGTTCTCGCCGAGACCGCAGTTAATCGCCTAACGTCCGGAAACCCCCACAGCACGATGCTTTTCCGTGTAGCCCGAATGAACCCCCCGAATTTTCGAAAGCGTAAAATGAAACATCAAAGAGTACGGTCATGATGAGATTTACGACAGATGACACAGTTCACCTGTTTTCCCCCTAAAATCATATATTATATTTGGAGTTTGGACAAAAAGTGTCTCTTATTTGGGTAAGTAGGGCATTTTGTCTTTTGTTTGCTTGATCCTTATTTAGGCAGGGATTGTACCTTTTTTGTTGTGAAGTCACTTTTTGTTAAGGTCTTAAGTAAACAGTCTTAAGTAAACAGTCTTTTGGAAAAATTTTTTAAAGGTCCTGTATTTTCTGAAGTCAAATTCTATTAAACCAATATATGTCAAGTTCGTATTTTTACGTACATTCCATTATCTTTTGAAACGCCTAACCACTGCGCCGTTATGTTTCAATCGTTATGTATCAATGCTGTTTGATAATTCTGAAAGATACCGGTCTAGCGATTGTATTCTAGATTTTATTTAGTTTGAAGAAATTTTAAGTCTAGATTCCACTCGGCGTTTTCCATGAATTTCCGCAGTCCTTTCTCCCATATTTTCTAGGTGGCGATATTCGAGTTTTTGACGTACGGAAAAGGCTCTAGTTAAGCTATCTAGAAAAAACGAAAGAAAAAACGGCGGAAATTCATGTAAAACGCAGAGTAGACTCAATAATCCTTGTTTTGAAGTTGAGTTTGTATATAAGTCCTCGTTTTTTCGGCTGAAGACTCATTTATTCGAGCTATTATTTTGAATATATTTTCCAGAAAACTGAAATTCCACGCTCGGGCTAACCTTCAAATTATGAACAATGAACATCAACTCTGAAGCGGGATGGCTCACCGAGACCACAGTTAATTGCCTAACACCCGGAAATTCCCTATGCGACGAAAAATCCTCTGTTTTTTTCGAAAGCGTAAAATGAAACATCAAAGAGTACGGTCATGATGAGATTGACGACAGATGAAGCAAGTCACCTGCTTGCAGGTGCCCGCAACTTAAAGAGCAGTAAATTAATTTGATAACCTTTTTTCTGAGCCAAACTTTTAGCGGCACAACTTGTAATGACGAATAAGTTTTTGCATTGAGTTAATTAATTGACAATGTTCCTTTTTAAATGGTCGACCTGTACACAAAATTATTAATTACACCGGGTGCCCAGTTATCGGGCGTCTAGTTATTGGGCGTCTAACTATCGGGCGTCTCGTTATCGGGCGTCTAGTTATCGGGCGGGTGTATGCTGTTATCGGGCACCCTTTGCTGTTATCCGGCGTTTTTTTTAATATTTTCGGATAAATATGACCAAATTTTCCGCTCGTGCTATTTTCGGCACCCTCGTGCTGTTATCGGGCGGTTTTTTTTCATATTTTCACCTTATTCCGCTTCCGCCCTGAGCAGTTATCGGGCGCCCGATTAAGGATTTTTGTCGAGAAAACCGCCCGATAACTGCGCACCCGGTGTATGTCCTTAGCATTTACAAAAAACATCTTAAATTTTACTTAAACCAAAATTTTTGCAATATATGGTAACTTAACTTTTTGATTCACTTTTTACTCTGAACCCGACTATGGCAGCGTAGTTAATCGCGTAACATCCGGAAACCGTGTACCCCACTCTTAGCCAAATTTTTTTCCGCAAATTTAGAAAAGAACAGAGAAAAATGGGCGGGATGAAAGGCAGATGATTCCGAGGGACGACATACGAATCCGGCGCCTTCCACCTGCCGTCGATTGCGCTTTTGGCACCTTATCAGAACGCCCCTCGCTTCGGAATCATTATCTTTCATCTTTCGAATCCTAATTGATGCTTAATTAAGATAATGAAAATGTTCAACAACATTATTAGGAGATAAACAATCTAAAAGGGTTGATCCTTGACATTATGTGCCGCCTTTTTGATTAAATTATGTCCTTTGATATTAGTTCTGGAGGTGCTTACTTTCTCGTGCTTATGTTATCTATCTTAATACTTACAGGGGACGCCAAATAAGGGCCGCTCAAATACGGGTCCTTTCGCCAAATAAGGGTCCTTTTTTCCGAGAAAAATATTATTGTGCCAAACAAGGGTCGCTGATTTTAGCATTGATACCTACAAATATGTTTTACTATTTTTTTGTCCGCTTATAGATATAAGTAATTTAAATCGTTTTTTAATCTTTAATTTAGTCTTAAAATTAAAAAATAAAACGCTAAAAACATATTTTCATATTTTCAGTATCAGCAATAAAATGTGCTTATCATGGCTTCGCCAAATAAGGGTCGGGTGGCCAGATTAGGGTCGGTTTATCAAAACACGAAAGCGACTCTTATTTCGCGACCCCTCGTACATTATGTAAACAAAAGCTTTAACAGGGATAGCCCAATTTCGGGATGCTCAGCGATTTTGACTCAAAGTCCTTTTTGTCTCGTAATTTGCTCACTAAAAATCAGCCCGGAAATAGATTTTGTTTCCGGAAATTGGACTTGAGATTTTTTGCAATAAAAAGCGCCCGGTATTGGACGGTTTTGTGTCCCAGAATCAGGTGAGTCAGAGTGGGACTACCCCCTGTTGGCAGACTGCCACACTGTGAAGAATATATCTTTCAAAATTATGTTGCGGAAAAACGCTAAATTCCGTTATCATATGATATCATATGATATCATACATTAAATGTATTCTTAAGTGATATAATATGTATCATACGCATACTTCCGGATGCTCGTGTGGAAATACATAATATCAGGTTACATACTAGAATTCAATTTTCCGCTTTCCACACGAGAATCCGGAAGTATGCATTCTTCAATATTAGCGAATTATTGCATTGTACATACGGTATATTGCATACGTTTTACATGATACCTTCCATAGATTGCCGTGGTGGTTAAGTGAAATAAGGCGGATGGTTAGAAATATCAGAAAAGACAATTCCACAACAATATCACAACAGTATCAATTGAAAAACGTCACTTAACTCTCAAAGGGAACGAGTGGATACTAACCCGTAGGGGTAGCTTCGTGCAGATGTGCACGAAAGCGTTTTATGGCTGTTTTATTAGGTGATTTCACAAAAACAGTGATGTTTTTTAACGAAATAAAGCATGCTGAAGATTATGAAGACAAAATAAAACATTTCAGAAAAGGAAAAGGACCAGTAATAAGCGTTATTCACAAAAAAATAGCAACAATCACAAAAAATGGACCCTTTGAAAACCATAGGAACGTATCTACCGTTAACATATGGGCGGGTGTAGTGAGGCGTTTCCTTACATGAACTGAAATTAAATATGGTAGTTATTTCGGTTGACTACCAGTAAAATTATTTAGCCACTTAAAATGTGATCATGGCTAATGTTATGACTTTAAGTGTAATATCCATCCCTATAAGAAGGCTTCCATGTCACTATCACTTCGCATGAATTGCAACATCCGGTAAATCCCGTCCAGAAATGCGTTACAA
The DNA here is from genome assembly GCA_004367875.1 of Oikopleura albicans. NCBI lineage: Eukaryota > Metazoa > Chordata > Appendicularia > Copelata > Oikopleuridae > Oikopleura > Oikopleura albicans. The sequence goes on along the minus strand of SCLG01000089.1, from coordinate 319,873 downwards.
ATCTTAACTTGTCGAGTGTTTTCTCGCGCACATTGACTCCGGGTCGGCCATCTGTCCCTCAAACAAAAAAAAATGGCCACAAAGAAAAGAAGAGGTGAAAATTTGGGCATATCCCCCGTGGTTTCTTCTCGTTTTTTGGTTCAACTAAGTGAGCGGAAAGAGTAAGCGCGGCGATAGTTACCATCTGTATTGTTCGGCTCACTTCACCAGCCAAAATGACTGATACGTGTGAAGCTATAGCTAATCGCATCTGGGTCGCGAAACGCACGTCCATCTGTTGTTCAAATTACAAGTTCAACGACCTAAAAAACCAACAACAACCAAAACACGCAAAAAACAAACAAAAAATGCATGAAACCGCGATCAATATTACAATTGAAGATCAAGGAACGTTCCGAGTCGGTGAATTTCCGACTGGTCATGTTACTTTTGAAAATTTAATCTCCGAAATTTTAGCCAAAATTCGACCATTTTAGAGTGAAGCATTTAAATCAGCATAACGAACGGATGGGTGGTTGATAATGGAACAGAGTTAATATTATACACAAGGGCGCCCAACCCAACGCCAACGCAGATTTTTCAAGTTTGCCCCAACCCAACGCTAACCCAACATACCAATTGTTGGGTAATTGTTGGGTAATTGTTGGGTAATTGTTGACAATACCACCCAACCCAATGGTAACTCGACGCAAAATTGCCCCAAATTTACAACCCTAGTCCTTACTCCCAATACGGACGATGCTCCCAACACGAACGCTTTTTTGTCCAAAAAAACCTGAGAATTTTTTTTTGTGATTGATAGAAATCTTATGTACAAGTTATAATTAAAAAAAAGTATTTTTGTTTCCGTTTTCTTGCTTTAATTAATTATTAATTACCCGTGATATATACTAAATATTATTTGTGTATGCTTGTTTACTATCTTAAATCGCTTTCTCTATGTTGATTTGTTTTGTCATGTGATTTAATCAACATAAACGACATGAACAACGTGTCTAAATTGCAAATGTAGACAAACGTCTACAATATATGTTTGAGAGTTAAGAAAAGAGTTTTTACTTCTTAATTTTAGAAGTCAAAACTCTTTTCTGTGAGAACGAACAACTTGTCAAGTAAGGGCTTGGGCCAGATTTTTCAGCAGTATTTGGATTTTTACGTACACCGAGAAATTAACAAAAATTCCAAAAAGGTAAAGAAAAAAGGCACGAACATTCGCTTTTAATATTTTAATTTCTCAAAGGGTTGTCGAAATACAGGCAATCCAAGAATACTATTTTGACAACGTCCGAGAGATCACAGACTTCGGCATTTCAATCGAAAAATAAGTACCACTTTTTATATATTTTTTTGTGAAATTTTCTTAGTCATGATTTCAGTGACTTAGGATTTCGTAACCTTTTCTATCTCTGTAGATCGAATAAGTGCGTTTGGTACAATTCTTCACCCTTTTGCCCTGGTAGATATTTCAACCTTTACAAATTATAAAACTATGATTAGTGTTCCCAGAAGATTAACAGACTAACGGCGTATTGTGTTTATATTTTATAAAAAATGTTTAAACATAACTTTTTTAATAATGTGATGCTCTTGAAGCCAGTCGGGATGATGAAATGTCCAAGGCAGGAGTTCCTAATGACGGTGTTTAAATATGTGTAGAAGCAAAAAAGCTCGCGTGCTCGAGGATCAACTTAATACACCACCTGCGCAGTTATCTGATCGACATTTTGGCCGAAAAAATGTTTTGTTACGTAATAATAGCCAGATAATTGCGCAGGGCGTAGGCCGAGTGTCAGGAAAATTCTCGGCCACAAACGGCCAGATAACACCACGAGCGGGTAATTACGCAATACCCTAGTGTTATTATCCAATTAGGTGACCGGCCAGATAACAGCACGAGCGGGAAATCCGGCCAGATAACTGCGCAGGGGGTGTATTTGAACTTATTAACTTATTAACAATGAAACTTATTTTATCTGATGATCAACATAACTTTTACGCATACTACCGGTTGGTATTACTCAATGTACTCAGGCAAAAGAGATTTCATTTATTGGGACAATATTGACAAGACGGTCATGACCGGTCAAACCTTAACTCTCATGGGCTAGCCATCATCGGGTAACCCGTTAGAGTTTTACCTTCCGAAACTCACGAGCAGCAGTTAAGCAATTTAAGGCCTCTAGCAATGTATAAATTACAAAAATAGAGTATGTACTAGTATACTAGCCTGACCATAGTCAGTTTGGACGAAATTATCTGAAATATTATCAGTAATTTCAAATCTTTCGTTAATGATCAAAAATTCCATGTAAACACCAAATCTCTCTGTCTTGACGTCGCACCCGTAACGTGTCTGGTAATTTCATCTGGGTTGTCTGGGGGTTTATCGCAAAAATAGGGTTTTATGACCATATAACACACAAACGTGCCGGCAATTCCCAGTAAGTAGGGAAAGACTGCTTGGCAAAATCTGGCAAAACCAGCATCCCAACTTCCTTGCTTTCCGTCTCTTTCCCATGCGTTTGTGCTTCTCAAAATTCAGGTTCATAGTGTAATGTGTTAAGTTTTTTTTAAATTTAACTTGTGCTTGACGAAATATTACCGCAGTATATTGAGCAAAATATTCCGCAGTCCAAAAATTGCGAGCAAAATTGCTACTCCAATTGGTATACACCAAAGATTAGATTGTAGATAAAGTTTAATCAGTTAAAATTTTGGATAAACTAAGGTAATCCAAGGTAAGCGTTTACCTTCGACAGACTGTTGACACTGTGTTGTAAATTTTTGTTGGACCTTAACGCAAGGTTAAGACAGCTAAAAAGGCTTAGGAAACCTCAGGTAAGCTATGGTAAGCGCAGGTTGCGGAGGTAAGCTAAGTCCAGTAAAATCTACTTCTATAAAGTACTCCAAGGCAAAATTATACATAAAAGCCAACGTTGTTATTCTATAGGCCCTCATAGGGCTTCATTTTTCTTCTAGCTAATCTTGATAGAAATTTTTGGATACGTTGTAAATTTTACAAATTTTTGAACCCTTCTCGAGAAATATAATTGCGTTGTTGTTTCTTTAGAGGCTGATCCATCCAAAGATCCCTCCCCTGATATCTCACATAAGACGCGTCTCCACAAAAATACAGAAAAATAATAAATTTTCATCAATTTTATCAAACTTAATCGAATTAAAATCTTATTTGGAATATATGCTGGCACGACGGAATGCAACCTGCGAGAAGCTAAACAATAATACCTCATGTTTTGCATTATTTATTTGATTTTAAACTAACTATTAAACCCTCGACTGAGTTTTTTGTTAGTACAAGCAGTGTGTCCTCACTTTGAGCTTGGATATAATTCACATTCACAGATTCATGCCCGAAACATAATATTATTCATATGTGGTTGTAAGTGAATAAACTTGCAAGTTCGTACTGCGAGGTCATACACACCAGATGCATCCACCTGGTTTCATTAAAGTCTGCTTACGGGGTGGCGCCAAGTACAGGTCGCTTTCATGTAAAAAAAAAACTGCCCCTAATACGGCTACCCGACTATTATTTGGTAAATCCAGAATTAGGTCATTTAAAAATAGTATAACAGTTCTTACTTCTTTTTCGGTTCTCGAAAATAGCCTCGCTAAAAGGAGCACCGTCCGAAAAGGGGTATCGTCCGTAAACAGGTTCATTTTTTTTATTCGAACGTATTTTTTTGGACATGCTTAAATCAAAAATGACGGATTTTTAAATATTTTGATAGAAAATTGCCCATTGAAAAATGGTTGATCCGTTCCGTGTCCAAACTACATTCTGTTGTCCGAGGAAATTTTCGGCACATCAGTATATAATCAAATATGATTAGGAGCACTGTGCAATACACACTATATTCGCAAACGTATGAGACCAGAGGAAGCAGAGAAATAATAACCGGTTGTTTGCCAATATATTGATTTTCCGATTAAAAATAAATTAATGTATTATGCGTAGAGAAAATCATTTTGAAACCGTATATATGATTTTATGGTCATCTTCTTATAAACTAATTATGTTTTATGCATCATCAGTTATGGACCATAAACTTATGGTGTATGAAGTGAGGCCTCATTAGGAGTCCTAATTAAAAAATCGTGACTTTCGTTTTCGATGTCCACATTAATAAATACTTAATGACGCAAATGTATTGCGTAAATATAAATTGCTGAAGTGTACAAATTGTATTATAGATAATTGTATTATAGAATTGATCAAAAATTTGCGTCAGGATAGATATACAGCAGTTGTGCGCAAATGCTAACACTTCTTCAGATAGAGAAATGTCAAGAAATGTCGTAAAACTTGCCCCTATTGTATACATTAGGGAAAGTAGTCGTATAGGAAACGCAATTAAAACAATAACACGAAACGCTTTTCATTATTTATTTGAGTATAAATAACCTATTAACCGCGACTATTTGATCTTTCCATTTTTTCTAGATAAATGACGTAGGCAAAGTATAGTGGTCCTTCAACGCCATGAAAAAAAGTGTTAGACGGTTGAAAAAATCAGTTATTTTTTCTGCAGCTGCATTTTTTTTTTGCTTCGCCCTCCACCACCGACCAATTATCAATTGAAAAAGCGTCGGCCATCAAACGTCAATGACACTTATTCGAGCGTACTTCTCAAGTTTTTCTTTCTCGAGTATGGCAAGACCCATTTGGCCATAAGAACAAGGACAGCATATTGTCGAGCAAGCACTAAAGTTGTTGGTTAGTGCATGTTGACTAAAATGTGAGGTAACGTTTGTTTCTAAAGCGATCTTTCAAATCTTGAGCAAAAAGTAGAGAAAACGTGCTTTTGATCATGAGAAAGGCCAAAATTGGGCACACATTGACCTCCATGGGATACTTTTTTGAAAAACAATTTATACTATAAAACAATTCATGCTAGGGTTAACTCCCACGGAAACCGCAAAAAAACTTGTGGTGGAAATGTGTAACTAAAAACGCGCTGTCATAATTGCCGAAAAGGGCCCTGTGTGAGTTTAAGGCACACAGGTCCCCCTATGAGTTAAAGCCCGCCAATATTACCCACATACGTCAACCCTAACTTTTCCATGTAATAATAAATGGCAAATACAAGTGAAAGGTGAAGGGAAACGGCACCGCGGTCTTTCCGAGAAAACGTTTATCAGGGAAAATCCAAAACAAGCGTCGTTGTTCCGTTTCGCATTTCAAGAGCAGCTTCTTCTTTAATTAACATTTTTGGTTTTTCGGTAAAATATATTTGTGGTTTATCCGAGAAAAATGTTTCAAAGAAAACGTCTTTCAAGGAAAACGTTTTTCCAAGAAAGGGGTTTATCAAGGAAAACGTTTATCCGAGGAATTTACCTGATAAACGTTGTCTCGGATAAACGTTTTCTTGGAAAACCGCGGTGCCAGGGATACACATTTGTATCCCGGTTGATAACAAGGGTTAACTAGGAAATTATTGTACAGTCTATACTTCCAATACGCACGTTTCTAATTCTCGAAAATAGCGTCCATATTGGAGTGTATTGTCAGAAAGTGTACATTTTCGGCTGTTTTTGGGACATTTTCCCACAAAAAAGTCCGTATTGGAAGGAACCGTCCATATTGAGAGTAAGCGCAGTACACGAAACTTTCATGATTTTTGCTTCATTTTTTGACGATGGTCTAGATGTCCAAATTCAAATTCTGATAAATTAATTTTAAACCTCATTAACAGACAGTGATCTTCTAAAAGCAAGCGGTTGAATCGATATCGTAATTTGACGAGTTTATAGATATAGTATATCCAACATACAGCTTCAAGAAAGTAACATAAATGCAGTCCGGAAATCGTCCCCGTTCTTATTAGTATTAAATGCTAAAGTAGTTTTTTTACATTGAGAAACGTCCAAAAATTTAGTAGGTTTCATACTGCGTGCGGTAAGTAGTTTCCCAGGTAAAAATAGCACAATTTAGTCCCTTAGATTCTACTAATGTTAGAAATTGGTTCCGATCCAAAAAGAAAAAATGAATTGCGTTAATAGCAGATTTGAAATCGCCGATTTCGATAGCCCAAAACATCTGTAACAGGGTATTTGTCAAAAGATTTCCATTTTTGGACGTTTCGAAGACAACTTGTGGGACAAAACGTCCCTTATTGGAAGTAAGGTCTGTATCAGAGTATCTTCGCAGTTATCTGAACTTTCTAGTTTTGTTATGAGTTAGGTTTGCGCAGTTATCAGACAGTTTTTTTCAAGTGACCGATAGCTATTTTAGTATAAATAACAACGGTAGTCAGATTCTGAACTTGAGAACGTTCGGCAAAGAAAAAACTACCAGAGCAAATAGCGCCCATTGAGCGACCCCAATTGAGAGAAAGTTACTATCACGAACACCAATCTTTTGCGACAAATCGTGACTAATTTTATGGTTAAAGAACGTTCCATAAACAGCCCATTTCCACCAAAATCGGTTTCCAAAGTTAAAAATTCCCCCTATTTCTCCACTCATTTTGACGCGTTTGCTGCGCGAAAATCGATGTAAATTTTGGCAAACGTTCTAATTTCTTATTTTTCTTGAAATTTGAACATATTTCATTTTACTGGAATCGGCTGCGTTTTTTCCAAATATTTGTTTAATGATGTGTCAAGATTATTGCGAATTTGCGCATGCAATTTAACAATATTGTATGAACTACAAAATGAGCAACATTAATGTAAATGTTACAATATCTATCTACTTCCGCGAAATAAGTTTTTACCAGGCAAAAAATGTGATCAGAAGTTAACGAATATGTGTAATTTCAATCCTCGTCTAAATTTTTGAAATTTAGAAACAAAATAATCTTGAAGCAGAACCTGGAATCTTCTAAATTTAAGTTAAAAAGCAATATTTCCATGAAAATTTTCCTCTACAGACTTTAAAGATCCGATTGAAAAAATGATGTAAGCTTCCAGTTTTTCACCCCTAAAGGCTAAATTTCGATAAATAACGCCACTAAAAAAATCTGACTTGACCTTAATTCACTTTTTAGAAATGTCTGGACCTTAGTGGAAAGAAAAACTGTAAAATAGCTCGATTCTGAATCGCGAAAAAGTACAAATTACCCACATTAGTCCCTCTCGGTTAGGGGTCTTAAGGGTGGTCTGGTCGATTTGTTTACAACTCAACACCATTTTTTTATTACACCGCATTGAATACATATAATTCTCTTCAGATTATCTGTACAGGTTTAGTGAATGAGTTCAAGTGCAAAAAATAAGTTAATCCACGAATTCTAGAAATTTTGAGCATTTCAAAATTTCAAATTTTTCGATAAACTGGGAAATCACTCGCACGATTGCTATTTGCTAAAATTTGTTCTTCTTTTATTTTTATTTGACTTTTATCGTCATAAGGAGTTTTCAGGGTAACTCCACAGTAACTTAAGGGGCAAACAAGGCACGACTTGAGTGCTAACTGCACAATACATTATAATTTTTACGTAAAAATATAGTTCCAAAATGTGCCAAAAAAGTTATTTCGTANTTTTCCACAAAAAAACGAAATTGATCCCGCAAGCCGTTCAAACGAAATAAATCGAATACGAAACCGGAAGTGCCAAGTTCAGGCTCAAATTCAAGGTCACTGTCAATAGTTATGGTGCGTGAAAAGATGGGAAATGATTCCCGAAAGTGGGGAAAATGTTTACATGGCATTTTCAAATTGATGGAATGTATGCCTTGTCCACAATACCGTTTTCTTTTTCATACATGTTTGTAAACAAATCGACCAGACCACCCTTAAAACATGAAAGCGTCTTTAATGAAAGTAAGGAGTGTAAAAAATGTGTAATATGTATGTAAGGACGCTTGTGATAGTTTAAGGCCCATAATCTACTGGGTGGTTAAAAAGCTAAAGCAATTTTTTACACGCACTTTTTATGCTAAAAGAACGTAAAACTGCGCCCAACAGAATCATGGCTGATTCCTTGTTGGACCACACGGTATAAAGGATAGATAAAATAGGCTATGAAACTAACTAATAGACTAAACACGCTGTTAATGTGATTAAAATGTAAATATTTATTTCTGAGCAATGTGTACTGTATAACGGTTCATTTGAGGTAAAAGTCCCAAATCGGAAGAGTCGTCTGAGAAAAGAGTACTGAGCAATTGTACGATTCTTGAAAATCAACCGATGCCAGTAATTAATGAATAAAAAAATTAAGGAAATATTCTACAGAAAATTTGGCAGTAAATTTTTTTTAATAGTTGTGTTTCCGGCAAGAGATTCGGGCATTTCCAGAAATGTAGTTTATCAGACTTGGGACGCCGCCGCTTCGAGAAAAAAACTGTCATCTCCCCAGTCGTCGTCCTCATCATCGGGTGGTTTATCTTGTATTTTTTCAGTTGGTTCTTTTCTAACTCCCAACCGCTTTGGTGTAGAAGTCGATTCTTTCTTAACCCCCATACGAAGTGATGTATTGTGTGGTTCTACTTTAACCTCCATGCGCCTTGATGTTGTACTCGGCGCTTGTGTAGCCAATTGGACTGCTTCGTCAAATAGATCATCATCCGAAAAATCATCGGAAAAGTCAGCTGAACTCGCTGGTACTATCGGGACAGTTTTCTTCTCTGGAAGTTTGCCCCCAATTTTCGAATGCTCCGTTTCTATTGGTTCGTTTTTTCGTTTAGATTCATGGGTCGATTGGGTCATTTGTTGGAGGGTGGCGGTAAATAAATCGTCATCAGAAAATCCGTCGGATTCGAATCCATTATTGCTGCATTCCATCGGTTCGATTTTTGGCGGTCTAACTGCGGGCGACCGTATATTTGGTCGTGACCGTTTTGTCTGTGGCGATGGGGTATCCGTAACAGATCGGAGACTATTTCGATTGTAGACACGCTTTGACAAACGTGCAATTTCATTTTTATTGCCGGCTTCCTTCCAATCGAGCCGCTCTAATGCCTCCTTGTGTCGAATCTAAAGTATCACGATGAGTAAAAAGAGTAATATCATTTTGAAGACCGGCTTCACCCAAGTAAAAAACGTTAAAAAGACATGAGTGTACGAAAAAACGAAAACCCTTTTTACGTTAACTCCCAGGGGGACCTGCGTGTAAATAGACACGCAAGGTGTTTTTTTCGTCGATTTAAGGCACATGGAGGCCCCGTAGGGCAAAACGGATATTGGTGACCCCCTCTACTTTTCGAGAAAATTCGATTGACGATGTTTTTTGCGTAGGTTGGAGATTTCAAACAGCTCTCTAGGGGGCCCTGGTGGCCCAAATAAATTTCTGAATAGTCAGATCGACGTAGTTTGACGAGCTCTACAACTTGGCTTTACCAGTTTTTTTTNGTTTTTTGCGTAGGTTGGAGATTTCAAACAGGTCTCTAGGGGCCCTGGTGCCCAAATCAATTTCTGACCAATTTCTTTACCAGTTTTTTTGAATTATTTCGAATCAATGTGAATTTTTTAACTGCGTGTTTATTTACACGAATTTCCCCCTATGGGTTCCCAAAACTCCTTCCCCCTAAGAGTTAAAAAAGGCTCGGTGCTCGCCCTGAAAAATCCACCAACTTTCAAAAATCGATCTAGAAAGTAACTTCAACTTACCGCTTTTACTTTTTTCCTCATCTTATTCATTTTTCTCAATGAAAAAAGTTAAACTATGGACGTTTAATTTGAATGAACTATTTGAACATAAAACGCCTACTTATATAAGAAATTCATATATCAGTAGGCGTATTATGAATAGCTAGAAACAGTTGATCTAACATATAAAAAATATGTTGAACGGCTGACGCCAACATCAAAAGAAAGTTTTATTTCTTTCTTTAGAATCGACACTCGGATATTTTTCTGCAGAAATCATAGATGATTACATCAAACAAATACTGAATTTTTTTACATTAGGCGTTTTATGTTAGGGGGATACTCAATTAAGAAACCAGAAAAGTTTCTGATATCGCGAATTTGCCTGAAAATAACCAATGATTTCTTAAAGATTAAACAACTACAGTCCTCGTCCCCAAATCGGCAAACCCCAATTCGCAAGAATACCCAAAATCGGCAAGGATTTTTTCAAATTTTTCAATCACCCCCATTCGGCAAGTCCCCAAATCGGCAAGGATTTGCCAATTTTTCGCAATAACAGCTTAGCTTTAACTCCCATGGGAAGTGTTTGTATATATGGAAACAACATGATTTCATCGATATGAGGTTAAAATAAATATTTATAACCATTGTTTTACTTATTTTAATCTATTTAAAACATATTAAAGTCCTTAACCATTTATCGGACGTTTTCGGTTCTCGAAAATAGCGTCCGATAAATGAGCATCGTCACAAAAGAGGTCACTTTTTTATTTGAATGACCCCATTTTGGCCAAATGAGCGTCCGATAAATGGTGAAGGACTATATACAAAAAATATATGATTATCAGGTAAAACGGTAAAACTACCAAGTGACCCCAAATCGGCAGGAATACTCGAAATCGGCAAGGATTTTGTTTTCCTTTTTGTTGCCGATTTGGGGACGAGGACTGTATTTGCATATAAAATGGGCGTTTTTAACCGGGGGGGGGGTCACAAACTTGACATCGTATGTGGATAACTTTGACCATATACCCGTCTATCAAAAAGCCAAAAGAACGTAAAAAGACTTGATTTTCAAGAGTTTTTCTCAAAAAACAAGCAACTCAAAAAAACTGACTTGACCTTAGTGTATGAAAAAACTGACTTGACCTTACAACGTCACAAATGGCTGACCCAACCACCCTGTACGGTTTTATAATGATGGATTTGTCATTTGGAAGCCCATTCCACCTAGAAATTTTGGAAGTTAATACCTGAGAGGGGGTAAAATCCCCGTCGTCATCTGGGAGTGGAACATCTTCTAATGAACTTAATTGGTCGAAAGAACAGACCATTTCATTTTTGGAACTTTTCGGTGAAATCGATTCAGAGTCACTTTCCGAAAACAAAAGATGCCGACTGCGGTTGCGCACATTTCCTGATCGCCGTGGGGTATCAACTTCTTGATACTGAGAAGTATTTGAGACATAGGCCGACTCTGGTGTAGTTTCGATATTGCTGGTATCCAAATCATCCTCAGCAAATTTCGCTAACAGCATTTGACGCCTTCTTTCTAAAATATTATAATTAACAACTGAAATTTCGAGGGATTTTTGCTAATTCCGAGGTTAGAAAAAGTCAATTTTCCAAAAAAGCCGATCTCCAAACTTTATTTTATTTTTGTTATTAACTAGAACCGGGGTCTTTCATTTGGTATGAAATTTTGAGAAAATTAATGATTTTTTCTAATTCCTAGGTTAGAAAAAGTCAATTTCCCAAAAAAGCCCATCTCTAAACTTGATTATATTTAGTTATTGAGGAGAAGGGACCCTGGACTTTAATTTGGTATGCAATTTAGAGATGGAAAACGCATTTTTGAAAAAATTAATGATTTTTTTGCCAAAAATGGACATTTTTGCTCATTTTCTAAATTTTCAACATGAAAAAAAAACACAATTTTCAAAGGTTGAAAAGATATACAAACTATATATATTCAGAATCAGTGACTAAAGAGCTTTCATTTAAAACTACATTCACCAAAATTGAAGAAAAATTTTTTTTTCAAACTTTTTCAAAAACATTTTTTCCGAAAACTACAAAATGCACTTTTCCGATTTTGAATATTTTTGATACTCCTAAAGTTTACCCCACAAACATTAGTTTTGGGACCTAAACCCAATGTTTGTGTGCAGTCTAGTGTCGGACTTTGAGGAATTTTCATTCGATTTTTAGTGCTATTTTAAATAGCCTTTTTAGTAAAAAGTTTTTACTTATAACTACTTCTCTTATATACACAGGGTGCGCCGTTAACCGGCACCTAAAATTTTTTGAAAACCTGTCGGTTAACGGCAAATAGTTCGGTTAACGGAGACATGCGTAGGCGAAATCGCGGGAAAATGGCGACCTGCCGGTTAACGGAAAATAGGGCTGACGGTTAACGAAAAATAAGAATTTCAAACTTTTTTTGGCTTTTTTTTCTCGACTAAACGTTATTTTCTCAACACTTACGGACTTNGCTGAAATTTGAAAATGTAACATTAGTACCGTGGTCTTTTGCGGAAAACGTTTTCCGGTTACAACGTTTATCGGAGAAAATACATGAAAAAGTTTTTCGGAGAAACTGAAAAAAAAAAACGTTTTTCGGAAAAACTGAAACAAAAAATGTTTTTCGGGGAAACTGAAAAAATAAAAGTTTCTTGGAGAAACTAAAAAAAAAACTGTTTTCGGAGAAAATGAAAAAAAAGGTTTTTTGGAGAAAGCGGAGGAATAAAATTTTCGTTTTTCTTTTTATTAATGCGTTTTTGAATACACAACACTAATTTCGTTTTATTTTGAAAAGTGTTGAAATTCTGAATTTCAGTGAAATTCGGCACAGCGGGGTTTTATACATCAGTGAAAACTGCAGTAAGTTACTACTAGTAAACGTAGTTTTTAAGACTTTTAGTTATCTCCAAAATCCTGTGGAGTTCATATACACCACTCCTTGCGTTAACGTAATGTTTTTAAGTTAACGTAACGTTTTTTTGTTCACAACTATTTTTTTAGTTGTGTTAATAGAAGGAATGGTGGTAAGAATAACAATATTTAAAGCCTTGTCAACTGCTATGTCCATTTCAAGGGCAAAAAATATAATCGAAAGTAAAAAAAAAACTGCCGGTTAACGGAAACTGTCGGTTAATGGATACATGCGTGGGCGTTTTTGCTGGAAAATTTTCGAGCAAAAAACTGCCGGTTAACGGCAAATAGCGTTGGCGCGTTCGGTTAACGGCGCACCCTGTGTATTCTATGTTTCAGATTTAAAAAAAATACTCACCATTTCGAGTTTCTGTTGGCGTATGATAAGGCGAGGGCGTCCTTAACGCGCATCCGGAAGCGCTACTTTTCGGCTTTGGTAGGTTAAAAACAAGTTTCTCGTTATCAAAGTCATCAGCACGGCTCAGGAAAAAGTTTGGCAACATTGACTCATCCATATTCCATTTGTTTCTTTTTCTTTTCAAACAAAACAAAAAAAGTAACACGAATAAAAGCGTATTTTTTTTTTCGTTCAAAGAATTTGAATTGTGAGAATGGCTCGCGTTACCGCCCTCCCATTGGCTAGCCCCCATTATGACGCACCTTTCCAAAGTTTTTTTTTCTCTTTTTGTTGTCTCAAGAATAATTTGCATAGTGACAGAAATGGGATTTATTTGTAGATTTTTTACGGTAACTAAAGTTATACTTTGAGAAGAGAGTCATGGAGAGATATCGAAGATTTGAACTTCTCAGAACATTGAGGTAAGTCGAAAATGTAGACTGTGAAAATCGTCATAAAAATATAAATTATATTTTTATGATTAATTATTATCTTCCTCTGAATGAAGGTGTTTTTAACTCTCAGGGGGCAGACCCGTAAGGGGAAATTGTTTTCACGTATGCACACACATAAAAATTCACAATAATTCGCAATAATTCTGGTAAAACTAGTAAAGCCAAGTTGTAGAGCTCGCCAAACTACGTCGATCTGACTATTAGGAAATTGATTTGGGCCACCAGGACCCCCTGCAAGTTAAGGCACCGTCTGAATCGGTCTCTTTTCTTTTGCGACAAAAGGTTAATCCGCCGAAATTTTCCCTTTTTTAGCATTGAGATTGGCTAGAAATGGAGAAATTTCGGCGGATTAACCTTTCGCCACAAAAGAACAGAGACCGATTCAGAGTCTGAATGTCAGATGATGCCGTTTTAAATGTAGCACACAATGTACTTCCTAACTATAATCTATAGTCTATACTATAGACTCTATAGTCTATAGACTATAGACTATAGTGTTCCGAATGATTTCATAAAGTTACGTCATATACATACTAACTACAGGGGAGTTGTTTCTAAGGTTTGTAATTTTAGGAAGAGCCGTCTTTCGAAGAAAACGTTTTTCGGGGAAATTTCCACTAATGGTTTTCGGGGAAAATACAAAAGATAGTTTATGGGGAACATCCAGAAATCACAATTCAAATTAGCCTTTTAAAAAACGTGCTGTTAATTCGACCCTAAGGTACTATAAGTTATAGTCTATAACACTCTTTGCGTTAAGGCAACGGATTTTCCCACCAAAAAAGCGGTGCGATACCGCGAGGTCACGTAAAACCCCATATGGGGATCGACCAAAAGTACCATAATCGTGTTCCTGAGATTCAACTGAGTGTATACTGAACCACTGTCAAGTAATTCAAGCACCTGAAATTACTGAAATATTAAGAACGGGGTATCCAGGGATCGAAAAAAACATGTGATTTTGGCCAAAATGCAATCAGAAATCACAAAATCACAACCCAAAAAAAGCGAATCACAATCACAAAAGCCAAAAAAAAAATTTTCACAATCGCGCAAAAATCAATTGTGTGATTGTGAGTGTGATTTTTGTGATTGCATTTCGATCCCTGGGGAACCCAATAAATTATTGGCAATAATATTTTTGGGCGAAATTTTCTCGAAGAAAATGTCATTTGAAGAAAAAGTTTTTCCGAGAATGGGGTTTATCCGGGAAAGCTTTTTGGGAGATTTCCCGAAAAACTTTTTCTTCGAAAAACCGCACTGCCGTAATTTAAGCCGCGATAAGGTCAAGTCAGTTTTCAATGAAAATGTTTTTCGATTTTTGTATCAAAAATGGGTGTTCACAATATTTTGGCTACAAATCATGTTTTTCGTCTCGTTAGGTGTAGTTTTAATGCGTTTGGGGTCATTTAAGGCCAAGTAAGTTGTTTATTTAGTCCTTGACTTTATCACCCGTAGTATTTTTAAGGTAACTAAAACGATTTTAGGTAATATTAATATATGGGGCTAGTTGTGCAATAGACTATTGCCAATAGTATATTGACAATAGCTCTATGAACTCACCAGTCCATAATTTGGCTTATTTATAGTCTAAAAATAAGAACCTATTTCCGTTATGTGAAAATTTCCGTACCCACGGTAGCTGTTTCACACATTGATTTACATTTTAACGTTTTTAAGCGATCTAAATGCTCAATTTTATGATTTGGCGGAAGAACAAAGTAAATCAAATCATGATGCGATTATTGGACAGATTTACACATCGTTGCGATCCCTAATTCACGACTGGAATGAAGCAATGCAAAATACGCCCAAACGAATTGACAAAAAACGAATGATAATGACTTCAAAAATAATGTGGTCAAATTTGGTCGGCAACATTGATAACTTCATTCATTGCCGCTTGGAAAATATTTCAAAAATTGACAATCTAGAAAAATTGGACAAAGATTCCCTCAAAAATCTAAGGTATACTAATGAAGTTCTCGCCATTTAAATTCGAACAGCATTTTTTTAATTACATAACAAATTTATGTTATTGTGAATCGCCCAATAGGAAGACTCTTCTTTATTTTTATTTGTATTGAAAAAAGATAACGCTTGACGCCGGTTGGCTGAAAAAAATGAATCTCTATCGGCCAACTCAGCCCATTTGTTTCACCGCTACACACAATCTGTTTGAATTTGAATGGTGAGAACGTTAATTATTGTTCATTCGGAAAGTAAAAGATTGGTTTGCAAGCTTTTGAGTTTTAAGTTTTGACCTAAAGTTTTTTTTCCTAAAATAATAGCATGTAGTTTCCGAACCCGTCGAGTTTTTTATTAATCAATTACACTCCCTGAGGGTTTATGTGACCGGGGTTTATGTGACCAAAAAGCCACGATGGATGGTTTATGTGACCAGTTTTTGAGGAAAAGTTTTCCAACGAATCCCGCCCACGCATGAGGGTTTATGTGACCAGTGACTCATTTTTTCTCATAAAATTTGGGAACTTCATAGTATAATTTCAAAATCTCTATTTTTTTTATCAACCGAGTGATAAATAAAGTTTTTTTTTTCTTTTTTTTTTTGCCATTTTGAATTAATTTTATTTTCAACAAGATCAAGTTATACAGTTTATGCACCGAAATTTGATACAAGTCTAGAATGAGCCCGACCGTTGGTTTATGTGACCAAACTAAATTCAGCAAAGTTTTCCGCCTACGCGTGAGGGTTTATGTGACCAATTTTGGTTTATGTGAC
Source organism: Oikopleura albicans (assembly GCA_004367875.1). Lineage (NCBI taxonomy): Eukaryota > Metazoa > Chordata > Appendicularia > Copelata > Oikopleuridae > Oikopleura > Oikopleura albicans. The sequence goes on along the minus strand of SCLG01000089.1, from coordinate 303,785 downwards.
CACTTTTCAGGTCGCGAAATGGTCACATAAACCCTCAGGTAGTGTATTAAGCTTTTTATAACCCTTTTTCCAAAAAATAAAATACTATAGACATTTTACGCTGTAGTCAAGTGAAAACTATGGGTTTATTAAAAAAAATACCTTCTGTTTATGTTTGAAAATACGAAAACTATAGTCAAAAATATTTATAACTATTTACAAATCATAATTAAACAAGAACTTTTTTAGTAAGCTAATTTTCGAACGGAATCGTCTGGCGGAAAATAAATTCATTTGTGACCTATTTGGTGATCCGATAAAATTGTGGGATAATGTTAGAATGTCGGAAAGTATGTCGACCCATATGAGCTCATCTCTTGGCTAGGCTTTCCAAACTAATTTTCGAAAGTTGCCGCCGGAAAATTCGTTTTTTTTTGGTAAAAGCTGTATTCTGACTTAATCAGAAGAGAATGATATACAGTGCAAACATTTGATCCTATGGGTTTGTTCGCCACTGGCGAACTTCTCGTTTGCGCTCGTCTTATTAAATTCGCGAGTTTCATCCTTTTTTTTACGATTTTCGTAAAACAGCGATACCAATTTCAGTTTGGACAGCCTACTCTTGGCCAGTTATTTGTTTTCATTTTATTGACGCCATCCGCCGAGAAGGATTGGAATCAGATTTTGTTACGACTTGTTCATGCCCGTGATTTATGTATTGTTATATTTTATTCGACAGCTAATGTTGCTATTCGACAAACGCTCGTTGATGGCGGTGAATAGGGTACGATTTTAATCATTTCTCGTACAAACCATGAATTGGTCGCCCAGTCTTATTTTGAACAACGCTTGGTGACCATTTTTGTGGTCGCCGAAAGTATGCAAAATACAACTTTTTAGCGAACCAAAATGGTCGCCAAAATACCCAACTCACTTGAATTCTCAGAACATGATTATGTCTTTTTTACTTACATTTCACAAAATGGCGAAAATATGATGTCAGACAATTTTTACGTTAAATTTTCGTGGCGAACGCGCAGTAGTTCAGAAGTCGTCTGAAAAAGGGGTCTTTCACATGTATTTTCAGGCTCTGTCTTGACGAATAAATCGAACCCTATTAATAGTGCGCGTAAAGATGCAAAACACGAAATTTCGAAAACCGTCCGCGATTGGAGCTCGAGTTTTATGGATATTGTCATTAAGAAGATAGATTCGAATTTTGAAGATTTCGTCTGTGAGGTTCCGGTATATCGTCAAAATCAGACACTTCCCAGAGAGCTTATTTCCCTTATTTCGTCGTTACAGGATAGAAATAGTCACTTCAATAAATTGAGCAATTTTCATGTGACCTACTCTGATCTGGCGGGTATGTTTCTTTATGTACGAAAGTGTAGTTGGGTTATCGAGCACCGGTTCTAGTTTTTCAATACACAGATCTTGTAAAAGTTTTAACGTTGTGTATGGTATTTAGATAGATATGTAAAAAAACCATTTGCATGTTTCAAAATCTATATTCACCCTAGGGCCCCTGTACATAACGTTGCAACTTTTACCAGATCTGCGTATCAAAAAACTAGCCGCTAGGGGTCTAATTTTAAATCCAAATCTTTAGTATGAGGTATAATAACGCGCTTCTCGTTTTTTCTAGTTTTTTAAGCGTATTACAGTACGATTTGTAGGATTCAAAAAATGAGAAAGCGAGAAGCACGCCATACGGTATGGCGGTAGTGGCTACGGTATGGCCCATACCGTACCCACTACACATTCAAATTAAGTGCCTGATCACCAAACCATGTCGGTTGATTGGCACTATTCACCAGGTGCGATGTTATATTTCCACGATATTTTCCAAAAAATCGAATGATAAAAAAAAGCGATCGGGAAAACAAGAGCGCACTGCTTAGGCGATTTTTTCTAAAATTTCTAAATGCGGACAGGACAGCTTTTACGGGGACCGGACTAGATAACAGCGCATCCGATGTACATATTTATTCATTTTAGGGTCAATATCCAAAGAGTCATTTGGTTTAAGTTCGAATTACGTTACAAATATAACCTCCTTGGCGAAAGAACTGGAATATATTTTACAGTACGATCCGTTGTATGGCGTGTCGTTACTACATCAATTCGTTAATTTAATAGATTTGCTTCATTCTCGCCTCAAACACTTTTTTGAGCAGGGATCTTTGGAGCCATTTTTTCGTTTGCTGTTTTTGGATTATCCCCGAATAAGTTCACAGATGGACGCATCTTGGGTTGGGTTAACTTGTAATTTTAAGTTTTAAAATTTTGAATTACACCACCTACCTCAGTCAGTTAACAAAATTCAAGCAAGTTATCAGTTTTTCATTTTTTTTATTTAACTTTAAGTTAAAGAACCTACCTAATAGGTAGATGGTGTACGTTGTATGGTATCCTCTATGATTTTTTTTTTTGTAAAAGTCTGTTTTCATAACGACCACAAACAATTTACACGTTGTAACCAAAATAATGTATACACCTTGTAACCTAAAAAGTTCATGATTGAAAGCTGTCATGACCGCGCCGAGTTAATTCGCTCAACGCACCCGGGTAACTTGCATTTCGTCTCCAATACAATGAAGCTGTTTGCCGCCGAGCAGAAAATCGTACTCAATGTTACGCAAGACTTTACGCGTAAATTTGCATCATGGGTCGGGTTCTTCAAACAAAAAATGCGAAAATAAACTAATACGTCTCATTAACCCCGCGGCGGTCCCCGCCCACCCTTTGAAATCGTAAATAAACTGTCCATTAACGAACCCCGCCTGTTAACGGCTCAATGCATAGACGTTTTTGGTGAAAATTTTGTATGTACAAAATTAATGTTAACGACAAATATGCGGCATATTATATGCCTGTTATCGACATGCATGTTAACGGCGCACCATGTGTATATGTAAATATAGCCGTTCTGTATGAGTATATCTGTTTCGGCGCCGTTGGTCCCTATAATACTTGTTGCCAAATTATAGAACTTAGAAAGTTAGTAAGAAAATGTGTACTATAAATTTACAAATAAAACTTGCTGCTTTGTATGAGACCACTATCTACACATTTTTTTTTCGAAAACTTGCGCATATAATTGTCCTGATGCACTAAAATTATAAACTAAGCGCGGTAAAATTTAATTGATGAACCTTGAGTATGGGTAGCTGATACAACAACCGATATCATAGAAGAGTTTTACCCCAGTGCCAAATACTGGAGATCAACCAATCCAAAAATATCGGAGTGGTCAATTCATATCGTTGAGCAGATTGTGGTTGTTGTGCTCAAGAGCGTTAAACATCAACATGATGATGTCAAACTTGACGTTTTGCACATTGTCGCTAACGAAATATGTCAAAAGATACTTGATCATATTCTCAAGACAAATTATCGTTATTCAATTGGTGCGGGTCGGAAGCTTGAAAGTGATATACGGTTTGCATAATTATTTTTTAACTCTCAGGGGAAGGAGTTTTTGGGAACCCGTAGGGGGAAAATGCGTGTAAATAAACACGCACTTAAAAAATTCTCAATAATTCGCAATAATTCAAAAAAAA
>SCLG01000089.1:279956-291434 GCA_004367875.1 Oikopleura albicans | reverse complement strand
ATCTAATAACCATTTTTTAAATTTAAGTATTGTGCTACAGGGTTGTGATATGTCTTTTACCGTAAGGATGTGTTCCTACAAACCCCGTTTGGGGGATGAATCAACGAGAGTTTCTGTCCAAAGACGCTAAGCCTACGAATGTATTCTAAGTGTTTGTACAAAAACCTAATCAAACTAACGCTTACCCGACAGAGAGGCAGATTCGTTCTTGGCTAGTGGCTAGAATCTGCTTCGCTCGGGCAAGCAGTCCACGTGAGATCTCTCAATTAACCTACCTCTCAAGTTGAGAGTCTCAACCCACTCCCGTTCGGCTCGGGGAAATTCCCGCGCCGAGCTGAATTGGGTTGAGATTTGTCTGAGCGTCTGCGCTCGCTAACTATGCAGCGAGTGCGGACAAACTCAGCCTTACGTACAAAAAGAAAACTCAAGAAACGAGACTAAAAGTGTTTGTTATCAATTATTCTGACAATGTTTAATTGCAACTTGTGCTATACAGTGCATGTAAGTTCAGAATACATATATGAATGTTTGTTTCACGCCAAACGGCCTTAAAAATTCTTGTAAACATAGATTAATCCCAAAATTATAGACAAACTTTACGTAACAATTTTGATCGCAACAATACTATAACACTACTATTTTTTGTAAACTTAACAATAATAGATTCGTGTGTTAAGTCAAACGTCTAGATCGATCTATTATATTCTGTAGATTTCGATACATTTACGACGTAAATTTTACGTGTATTCATTTTATGCGCATATCTTACATATTTTCACCTTTGCCTGAGCTCTGTATTTTGTCAATTCCTCTACTGAATATAGTTTATAAAATTGTGGCGTTAAGGTCAGATATAATTATTTGTGCCAAAAACTCCAAAACGGCGTCATTTTTTTTGGAAATATGGAATCCAGCCGTCCATGCTGTAGGGTATTTAAGATTTGTAACGATATTATGACGTCACCGTTGCAGTTATAGCGTCCCCATACAGTAGATCATATAATATGGGATCTGAACTGTAGATTGATAGACCATTTCAGACTTTCATTAATATCCCAAGATTTCCTAGTTCATATTTAAGCTATTTCTATGGATTAAACTACACGCGGTGTCTTATTTCGAGTAGTGACTTTTAAAGGGAGTCAATAATATCTTTTTTGAGAGTTAGCACTGTGAATGTAGTCTGAATGAATAGTTACATAATCTGGCAACCTTGCACGTGGAAGTTGTTTAATTTTCTGTGATAGACATTATTGACAAGTTGTAGTTTTTTCACACCAACACTGTAAAATTGAAAATTTAGACTTCTTAATTCATAAGACAAAAATCAAAGATTTTTATGTCTTAAAAAAAACTATAAACACAAAATGTACAAGTATTTAATTTTATTATCAGTCGCTTCGGCGCAAAACTGCAGAGATAATTGGCACTTTCATAAAGACTATTGTTATGGCGTCTTCACGAAAAAGCAGCCGTTTGCATTGGCCGAATCGGAATGTCAAATACAGGGCGGACATTTGCTGTCTCTGTTAACAAAAAGGGAAAGCGAGTTTGTTTATAATATACCCGAACTGATAGACACGGATAGTCAGGTTTGGATGGGACAGTATCGGGATAAGGCGGGAAAGTTTCAATGGACAGACGGGAACGAATGGAAAAAGTGGGAAGGAATTGGGGATTATGGTTCGATGCCCTGGGCCGCACGGGAGCCTTCTGACAGCGGCGATTGATTGGTTTCCGAATTGATCAGATTTTAGATTTTTTGAATCAAAATGATCATACAAATGTATAACAAAAATTTGGTCGTACTTATTGCATATAAATAAATAAAAAATACCTCAGTAAGTTAGGGGTAATAACTACCTGCCGGGTTATTGTACCGCCGGTTATCGGACCAAAATTGTCTAGTAGTACTTTTCCGACTGAAATTGAGGTTTCCGATTATTTTACCAAACGTGCTAACCAGTTGCCGCCACCTCGCCATTTCCCTTTTTTATTTTACAAAAAGAAAACATCCCGCAAACTTTGATTTTAGATATAAGGGTAAGATAACGCCGTCAAGTGGTTATAATAATTTTTTGCGCGCATAATAATTACGTATTGAAATCAAGGAGGCCATACGTGTTCAGGAACTTTGATATTTATGTCGTGCTATTAATTAATTCCGAAACCAAAATCAGCACACGAATGTCATGGCGAACGCTTGACGATGAGGGCTTACGGAAAGGAAAGTGGAGTATGTTTGATTGTGACCGGAGTTACCCATTTGTCTGCAAGTACCGAAGTAGTGATGAACCAGTCGAATGCCAGCACGGGTTTTCCGAGTTTGGGGGAGAATGTTGGAAATATTACCCCGAAGTTAGGCTGTCCGAAGTATTTACCAAAAAAATTTAGTTTGTGAAACTCCGTAAGGAATTTTTTGGTAATCATGGGCCCCAAATTACCCTATTACACAGTAAAACCGGTTCTTTTCAATGTTTTATTATCACAAACCAAGATTCATCGGAAAATTATTGGTGATTTTGAAAAAATGATTTCAGGTTCGGAATCTTTCGCGTCAATATACACCTAGACGGTCTGGGCTAGACCTAGTCGAAACCGATAATTTCAGTTAAACCTAGCTCAAAATATTTGGTTAATTACCGGTTAGTGTTCCGCCGTACGCAAAAAGACCCCAAAATAGGGCTAAAATACGGTTTTGTTTTGAAAATCGGAGGTTGTTGTCGAAAACGGCAACGAAGTTTAAATTCAGTTTTGACAGCCTACCCGAAGCGGACAAAATGAACTGGCATGATGCAAACGAATTTTGCAAGGCCGATAATGGGGCGCATTTGATAGAGCTCCGTTCCGAATCGGAAAATGACGCACTAAAGGATTTCCTTAGTAGTCTACCCGACGAGGCCGAAAACTATGGCGATGATTTATGGATAGGATTGAGAGATTCAAAAGAAAATCCCAATGAATTTATTTGGCAATCGAGTGGGGAGTCGTTGCGTTATGCCAACTGGTACGAAACTGAACCTAGTGATAAAGGCGCAGGGAATAATTGCGTCAAGGAAAGGGATATTCGGTTCGTATAGAGAACCAAAAACGACCCTTATTATGCACACCCAGGATTAGGCGAGTTCAGTGTTGTTACTAAAGATTATGTTTTTTGTGTTATATATTTGATTGTACCAATTTAACGAATCAATTTGAGTTAAGTAAAATTTAAATTTATTACCATCTGTTTCGGTTCTTTTGGTCCCTATTTAGATCTTTTTCGCTAGAAGGGTCCTTTGATTATTTTCGGCATGCAGGGGCCATAAGATTAAAAATCAATTTTGCCAAATTATAGCTATTGAAAAGTTAGTGATAAAATATGGAAATATAAAATCCTCAAAATGTCTGTAGCGAACTCTAGAATTTTTTGAAACTTGACATTCAAAAAATTCTACAGCTCGCTATCAACGGGCAAAAAAACCCATCAAAAATTGCTCGTGAGTCACGAGACTCAATAATAAAAACAACGACCCTTATTTGGAGCAATAAAATTTTTTATCGAAAAAGTATTCTTATTTACCAGACGCTTCAACACCCACTGATTTTGTGTATAATTCATCCTGATCGAAAATGAACCGATGAATATTTCTAAAAAGACCTTACAACTCCCAACATTATTTAAGTGGTTTGTTGATGACTGTGACACGCTTTATGAACCAGTGTGTCAAATGGACTTGGGCCAAACATGCCCCAAGGGTTGGACACGCCATAACGATCAATGTTTCGAATTTTTCTTAAATCCTGAATATCGTCAAACGTGGACGGAAACGCGTCGATTTTGTGACGAAATTGGTGCCGAATTAATCACGATAAAATCGCCAGACGAGCAAACGTTTATCGCCGCACATCACGGTCGCTTGGCAAAGGGTGGAATTCAAGACTACTGGATTGGTTTGTCTAATGTGGATGACCATTCGCAAGCCCGATGGGTCGATGGCAGTTATGTTGACTACGAACAAATGGGTGATGACCAAACGCTTGATACGACAAAGGATCAATGCGTTGAAGCTTTGACAAGCGCTGGAGAGGGTAATTGGCAGTATCAGGCAGAGTTCACAAATTGCGATTATCGGATACTGCTAATTTATTTTTTAACACTTGTTTTGTTACCAAGTTTTTTATCAGAATTTTTGCAACAGAACAAAACTCTTAAAAATTGGCCACCTGCCGTTTCTTTGGTGAATTTTGACGTTTATTACTGCCGTGTTTCATCAAAATGAACCAATTAGGTTCTCAATGAAATCTAGAAATTATGAGCCCTTTATTAGACGTGTTTTTTAAGCCAGAAGGGTACGGCCCTGCCGCGAGATAATAACAAGCAAGCGATTGTTTTGAGAAATTTATTGAGAATATAACTGGTTCATTTTGATAAAACTCGGCCGTTGCCTCTACCGGTTGAAAAAATTGTTCTCCCAAAATACAGTAACTTTTTCGAACTCAATTAAAAGTATTGTGATAAAGCGCGGCCATTTGTTTGCAGCGTACCCGTTGGATCAAATGTGTATATACCGTCCGAATTTGGACAGGATTATCGATGTGAAGATGGCTGGCATTATTTTAATGATACGGCTAATAATCTTGAAAACTGCTACTGGCTAACCAACTTATCTCAACCATACACAACGGCGGAGAATCAATGTGAAAGGCAAAATGCACACTTGGCATCCATAATAAGTCAACAAGAGAACGAATTTATTGAACACCTTTTGTATAAAAAAAGTCTGGATCGGTTTTCGGGCGATGCCTGGCTAGGTCTTAAAGTAGCCGAAGATGGAAATGGCGTACACGTCGATGAAAAGTTAGGCTGTCCGAAATGATTTGCAAGATCCATGCGAGTGGAATTGTTATACAAAAAACATTATTGGAACGAAAAAATTCTGTTTTTAGTATATTTTAGGATAGAACCATTTGAAATAACAGTTTGCATCTTAATAATAACCCATATTCGGAGTGTACGCACTATCGGCCAGTCCGTTAATTTTGAGTAAAATCGGAGCACACAGAAATTCGAAGAAAACCAAACTTCGAGCAGGACCGAAGTTCGAACATGGAGTTCGAACCCGAATTTGATAACTCATAAGAGGTAATTCAAGCTGTTGTAAATCAAAATCTAAGAGAAATTCATCAGTATTTGGTATAGCCTATTAACAGTGGTCAGACACGGAAACGGTCTCATTTCTCAATTGGGCATATGACTACCCGAAATATAATGGCAAATGGGACGGTGATTGCGTTGGCATGTTGGGAATCGACAATCCCCGATCTGGCGAATGGAAAAATACTAAGTGTTTTGCCACTGATAAACGCGGGGTCTGTAAAAAACCGGCTAAATATGACCCCAATGCAACCCCACCGCCCATCATCATACACCCCGATGAAGAGCAAAATCTAAAATACTGTGGGGGTGTCATTTGGCGATATGATGCAAAGTTCAAAAAATGTTACCATTATTCTACCGTGAAAAGCGAGTGGGATAAAGCACGCGATTATTGCGACCAGAATTTTGCAAAATTAGCTAATGTTAACTCACCGGAAGAAAATGACGTCATTCATGGCGATTTAAAGGCAGATCCAGTAAGATGCTTTTACCCGCTCTGGCGGTTGGAATATTTTTAAACTTATTCAATTTTACATAAACAGGTTTCTCAGTGAGACAGTTCCACTATGATGCTGAATGCCGTAGATTACGTCATTCAAGAGACTGTAATTTCAAATTACAACTGGGTCATTGATAAAAGTAACCTTAGGAAATTGATAAAAAAGAATACGTTTGACGTAGGTAGTTGGCATGTGATAGTGAAATCAAGTGCTATAGGATGGTATTACTCCGCGTTTTACATGAATTTCCGCCGTTTTTTCTAGATAGCCAAACTCGAGGAAAAACGGCGGAAATTCATGTAAAGCGGCGAGTAGAACTTGTATTTCAAAAAACTATTTTCACTATTTGCAAATCAAGTCATTGACAACAACTGGATCTTATATCCACCGTTTCTCTATGCAGCATAGACTAAGCATAGTAAAATTGCGATATTTTGAACATAAAGTCTTCAATGTTCGGGTATTTAATAATATTATTTAGGGTTCAGTCTCATACTGGCTAGGAGGTTACGATTCTGGATTCGGTGCAATTTTCCCCGACTCAGATGTTCATGATGAGCTGCCCAACTATTTGCTGAACCAAACCGGCTTTTGGCAATGGGATAAGACGGGTGCTCCTTGGAACTTTGTGAATTGGGAAGTTGGCTCACCAGATGTTGACCGTGCCTCAAAGACATGTATTCAGATGATGGTGGCTACTGGAAAATGGGCAAATGTGGACTGTGCCATTCGACAATATGGTGTCTGTCAGAAAGACCCGATTGTTGATGATACACCCGATCCCGGTGATGAGTGTCAAGTTAACTGGTTCAAAAATGCTTATACCAATTTCACTTGATTAAAATGCATTTAAATTTTTAAGACAAATATTTTAACACTAAAATTTTTAAGACGGAATTTTAATATGTATTTTTTTCACGTATATAGACCAAACATGCTAAAAATCGTTTTAAAAATTAAGTGTTAAACAATGAGTGTTAGAAATTTCGTGTTAAAAAATTTCGTGTTAAGTAAGGTTTTAATAAAATGACAAAAAGCGGACACATAGTAAGCGGTCCTTACTACCCCGTCGTTTTGAACCGCGATAAGGACCACAGTGTTGCACCGGTCACTTGGGAATTGAATGGGGCGGTGAGTTTACCGATGACCAGTTTTATGCCAGTACCGAGAATTCAACTTCAACAAAAGCCATGTACGGACGACTGAATAAACCGTTTAGTGGGATTAACCCGACTGCCGTTGGGGGCTGGATGTCCTCGGCAAAGGACCATGATCCATTTCTACAAGTCACCATGAATGATTTTTATGAAGTAAGAGGAATTATTACGCAAGGTGTCGATCAAGGGTTGTCAAGTTCAGTAGGCTAGGGTTCCTGTACGAGCACACAATACTTCGAAGAAAATCAAACTGAAATTTGCCAGAGAGTCTAGCTCGATTATTTTTACTCCGACCAGACTTTTTGTAATATGACCTCTCACAAAAGGAGCCACACAGGCTGTGTGACACTGTATAGATTTTGCTAAAATAAAATTCATGAATGTTCGTGCCCCCGGTCCCTTGAGTGATAAGATCTTCCAGTTGAAGAACTTCCCTTTTCGGAACGCATTTAAAATTTTTTTTTTCAGTATTAACAGAATTTTTTTGGGAAAACAGAATTTTGCTGGAAACTTACAAGAACCTTAAAAACAGCCCCAAATGCAGGTGAGTACACAAAAACATTCGCAATCAAATATATGGTGGCCAACGATGAATATGATGAGTTAGTTGACGATCTCGGAAAGACGATCATTTTTGACGCCAACTATGACTGTATTTCGCAAGTTATCAATATGTTTCCACAAGTACTTATAACTAAGGGTGTCCGGGTGTATCCCAAGCGAACGAAACATGACTATGCTGCGCTTCGCATGGAGTTAATTGGCTGTAAGGCAACATGCGTCAAATCACTTGGAGTTTGTTCTAATCCGATTCAAGGCCGGGATGAAAAAAAAATATTTTCCAAAAACATTTCTAGGCGAACCAGAAATGATAATAACCCCTACGCAGTTATGTTGCCGAAATACTTTCAAAAATCGGCAACATAACTGTGCAGGGCGTAGGGGGAAGGTAAAATTACCAAAATATTACAACATAGGCGTACTCGGAACTTGTTAAGCAAACAATGAATATAGCTGTTACAACTTGACCTACCGATGAAAAAATTAGGGGGCATCTGAATTTTAAGTCCTAAACCCCATGTTGGCCATTTTTGTCAAGTAAAGCCAACTGTTTATAATTCTAGGTATAAACTCTTGCTTTTAATTTTACATCTCAAACGGCAGGTGTTGAACAGATTAAAAACGATGCATTTTCGGCGAGTTCTTTTGTGGACGGAAATGACCCGTATCATGGTCGCGTCGCATATTCTGATTTTGTGCCCCACTCATCTCGAAAATTGCACTCTATCACCGTATTTGGTCCCGAAGAGTCGACCGACTATGAGTCTGCCCGCAATACGTGTAAAAAGCTTGCAAATAATGAAAGGGGTGATTTGGTCACGATTCACTCTGCGGATGACCAGGACAATATTCGATATCGTATCAGAACCGATGGCGATGAGGCCGGATGCTATTGGATTGGGCTAAATCGGAAAAGTGGAAACTGGGTTTGGGAAGATGGGACCCCAGTCGACTATACGAACTGGTTCGAATCCCCAAAGGCTGGCGACTGTGTGTGTATGGACTCTACCAAAAATTTTCAATGGGTCACGATGGGCTGCAGCAATCCGAGTGCCAATCCGTTTGTCTGCGAGGCATATGAACCCGAAGATTGTTGGGTAGCTAAGTCACAAAACAGTTTAGGGTTGACGTCTTATTTTGTTAAAAAACCACCTTATTTAAAAGTAAAAACGGTACAAATTAGTAAAAACGGTACAGTAAGGGTTATTGTGTACCGAGTTCTCTAATGTTGTACTAATTAAGTACTTGTAAAATACTTGTAAAGTACTAGTAAAGTACTAGTAAAATACTAGTAAAGTACTAGTAAAGTACTAGTAAAGTACTAGTAAAGTCCTAGTAAATTACTAGTAAATTACTACACAGGATGCGCAGTTAACCGCCACCCTTCGCGGCGTCCTCAACTGGCGGTTAACTGCAAAAGTGGCGGTTAAGTGCGCAGTGCGTAGGCGATTTACTTGGAAAAAGTGGCGGTTAACGGCAAATAAGGCTGATAGTGTCAAAGTGGCGGTTAACGGAAAATAACGCTTTTGACCAATGAGAATTCGGCATTTTGGGAAAACCCCAACAATGATAAGTCATAATTTTAAATTTAAAAATTATCATTTTATGTAATTCTTAACTCTAAGGGGAAAAGAGTTTTTGTGAACCCGTAGGGGGAAATGCGTGTAAATAAACACGCACTTCAAATTCACAATAAAACAATATTTCAAAAAAAAAAGTAAAGGTAAAGCCAAGTTGTAGAGCTCGTCAAACTACGTCGATCTGACTATTCAGAAATTGATTTGGGCCACCAGGGCCCCCTAGAGAGCTGTTTGAAATCTCCAACCTACGCAAAAAACACCGTCAATCGAATTTTCTCGAAAAGTTGAGGGGGGGGGTCACCAATACCGGTTCTGCCCTATGGGGCCTCCAAATGCCTTAAATCCACGCAAAAAACAAGTTGCGTGTCTATTTACACGCACTTCCCCCTGGGAGTCAAAATCGAAAAGTTATCATTTTATGTAATTTTTAAAATTATCATGTTGTGAAAAATCGTAAATTAACATATTTGAATAAAAAAAATTGAAAAAAAATTTAGTTTTAAATTGCAAAATATCAAAAACCGGAAATTATCCGGAATTGAAACTATGTTTTAAATATTTTCGTAAAGCTTTGAAAATAAGAATTGAGAATAAGCTTCATTCGATCTTATAGAATGTCAATATAGCGTCTTTTTTGGCATGGCTGTTATTAACAAAGGGTACGTACAAAGGGTATGTACGGAATATAAAAATTTTGGTTTTGAACTACTCTAACAAAGTTAGTTGACAAAGTTAGTTGACAAACCCACCTCATGAGGCCTCACAAAACAGGCAGTAATCATTTAAATTTATCAATTAAAATTATAAATTGATCACACAGATTGAATATTTCACCAAAATTTCCTAAAATTTATGGAAAATTCCCATAAATGTTAAAATTCCAAATGGCGGTTAACTGCAAAATGGCGGTTAACTGCGCAGGGCGTAGGCGTGATCGCTGGAAAATAGTGGAACCCCTAACTGGCGGTTAACTGCAAAAGTGGCGGTTAANTACTAGTAAAGTACTAGTAAAGTACTAGTAAAGTACTAGTAAAGTACTAGTAAAGTACTAGTAAAGTACTAGTAAAGTACTAGTAAAGTACTAGTAAAGTACTAGTAAAGTACTAGTAAAGTACTAGTAAAGTACTAGTAAAGTACTAGTAAAGTACTAGTAAAGTACTAGTAAAGTACTAGTAAAGTACTAGTAAAGTACTAGTAAAGTACTAGTAAAGTACTAGTAAAGTATTTTATTTTTACTAGTAAAGTATTTTATTTTTGAAACTCATTGTTAGTGATATTTTGGACATTTTAAAAACCAACCATTTGTCAACGCTAGAATAGTAACCAATGGCTTCAAATCGATCTTGGTAAAATAAATTCAATCAATGGCGTTGTTATACAAGGCAACCCAACGGCGGACGAATATGTAACGCAATTTAAATTGGCCTTCTCCGATGACGGTGAACGATTCTCAGTTTATCAAGAACACAATCCGTTTCACAATAGCCAGGATATCGACCGACTTTTTACTGGCTGTTCAGTTTGGGCCTTATATCACTTTTCAAATATCAATTTTTTTTTCGAATTCATTTTTCTGAATTCGTAAATGTATGAGAGTTAACTTTCCAATGCCTGGTCTTATTACAAAAAAAGGTTAAATAACTTATTTGACTTTTCAAAAGTCGGCCAGCAAATTAAATGACTTTAAATTACTTTAATACTATAAAATTACTACTGTATAAAAATAATTTAAGCCAATAAGATGTCCTGTTATAGTTTTCAAAAGCCTTTTTCTAGACGGTTCAACCATACAATACGGTTACTTACAACATTCAAAAACGGCCCGGTATGTTCGCATTATGCCGATGATGTGGGTTGGCCGTATCGCCATGAGGGTCGACATTCTCGGCTGCGGTGATCATGCGCGCACTGAATGCACGACAAGCGCCGATTTTCTTTTCGAAAAATCCGATCACATCACGGTCGACTGCCCGGAAAACTGTGGCAGCAGTGAATTTGAATTATCGACCGTTTTCGGCACAAGCAAGTACGGCATGACGAGTTCGATCTGTCGGGCTGCAATCCATGACGGTCGCATTGATAATCGAAATGGTGGAACTACTTATGCCCAGCGTATTAAAGCTCCGACATCATCACCGGGTACAGGCGCGCATGGAATACAGTCGGAAGATTTGGATCAAACGGCGGAATATGCATTCATATTTCAGGTTGGTTGATTTTTTAAACCGGGGTGTAATGCACCGGGACAGAGCAGCCCCAAAAAGCGGTACTTCGGATACGTGTATCGTCCTGATTTTAAAACGAGAAAAAATGTTTAGCGACAATTCATATTCCTCCTTATGTGTGGCACTAAGAGGGGGAGGACTGTAATACACCACATGGCTACGGAACTTAACAAAACATTTGGAGAAAAAAGGTGTTAAGTTCCGGGCATTTCGTTAAGTTCGAGGCATTTTGTTAAGTTTAGGTCGCAGTGCGTAGGCGGAAATGCAAAAAAACTTTTGGAAAACTGTTAAGTTTAAGGCATTTAGGGTTTTTTT
>SCLG01000089.1:244488-279804 GCA_004367875.1 Oikopleura albicans | reverse complement strand
ATACACCACATGGCTACGGAACTTAACAAAACATTTGGAGAAAAAAGGTGTTAAGTTCCGGGCATTTCGTTAAGTTCGAGGCATTTTGTTAAGTTTAGGGGCGTTAAGTTCCGTAAGAGACCAAGGACAGGCCACATAGACCTCAGACTATAGGTCCATATGCTATGACTTATAGCTAATATATTATGATACAGGTTTACCAGGCCTGCTTTGCTTGGCTGTTTTGTCAAGGGACTAGGTACACGCGTATAATAGTGCGCTTAACGCGGCTGTTTTCTTAGTGTACCGGTTACACGCGTATCCACATTAAACCTTGAGAATTAGTTTTATCAACCTATTTTAGGGTGACTTTCAAGGCTGTGCAGATGGTTGGACAGGTTTCCGCGAGTCTTGCTATTTCATTGCTCATCCAACGCCGAATTCGGATAATTTATACGGTTGGGACGAATCACAGAAGCGATGTGCTACCCAAGATGGCCATTTGGCGACAATTGCCGACCAAGCCGAACAAGATCGGATATTTTCACTAATGGGTGAGGTCATTGGGGTTACAAAAATTTGGTTGGGCTTGTCTGACAGTGGGCACCCCTTATATTATGACCAATGGGCTGAAACCGACAAAAGAGTAACTTACACAAATTGGGACCGAAACGAGCCCAATGCGGTTGATGGCGATACCCACTGTGTCCACATGTATCGCGCCCACGGAAAATGGAATGACCAAAAATGTGATGCGCCGTTGAACTTTGCCTGCGAAAAAGATAAAGTTCGCGTTAATCATATCGACACCGACGTCGAAGGATGCCCAGCTGGGTGGATGGGTTTTAAAAATCGGTGTTACAAATTCGAACAGGATAAAAGTTCAAAAATAGTCATTTTCGTCTAAAATTCTATTTTGCATTACCCTTGCATTTAAAGAAATTTGTGTTTTTTTTCCAAGCTGAAAGCAAAGCGATTTTCACGTAGGTTAAAAAATGACTGGAGTGATTCCAGTGGGGCCATACTGTCATTGACTGGAATCTTAATATTCAAAAGTTGCATTATGTGTTAACCTACGTGAAAATCGCTTTGCTTGGATGCACAGTATAAGAGAGTCTTCCCTATTGGTTTTCACAGTGAATTGAGAAAAACATCACTTTTTTAATGTTTGATTTTAAATGACGGAATATAATATAATACCGTATGATTCATATTTAATTTTTTGTTATGATTTTTATGTTTTCATTATTGTTTTCATCATTTTGGAACTTCTTACAGGATCCGACTGATTACAATACTGCACGGAAACGATGCAACGGTAAAGGTGGATCTTTGGCAACCATTCACGATGACGACACAAATGCATATTTACAAAGTAAAATTGCGGAAAACAGTATGGATCATCATAATTACTGGATTGGGCTAAATGCAATAACTAAACAGTTCGAATTTGTCTGGGACAGTGGGGAAGCGGTCGATTATGATCACTGGGGCGAAGAAGAGCCAAATGTGAGCAATAAGTGTGTTTTCCCATTTGAATATCGAAATGAAAAGTATGAACAGTGTATTAATAAGGGCATTCCCGGGCAACTCGTTGGCCCGTGGTGTTCGCCAGATGAAAAGTTTAAGGGACGGTTTGTTGCCTGTGAAGAAGGCATTCAAAAATATTCGGCCTGTGTTGAAATGATCAAAGGCAAGGTTCAAAATGATATAACAATAATCCTACTCTCAATAGGGACGTTTTTGATGTTCGGAATGAGTGTCCAAATATTAGCTCACAAAAACTGGTCCAAGACCTTATTCCTAATTTTGAAACAACCCGTAGGAATTAAGTTGAATTGTACGGTACTTTTGTAGTGATATATCATGGTTTAATATAATGTGGGTTTATAGTGAATTCGATGACTTCGAAAAGTGCTTTTAATAATATTGCGATTCAGAAAAAAAAACACGAATTTTTCTGTTTATTTCAAGCGCATCGAATTCACCCTAAACTGTACTCATCAAGTTTTGACTATTTATGAACCGATTTGATTATGAAAAGTAGAAATTGATCAGTAATTGACCCTTAACGGAACTTAAAAGTCCTACGAAATTTAGATTTTTTTTCTAAGCGGCTTTTTCGAATCATTGCTACAGACAACGGAAAATGGCAATTTCCAAATACCGGTGATAACGCAAGGGGGTGTTTCACGGCAAGTAATTATATTTGTGAGCAAATGAAGGAAGGCGAAGTTCGTCCGATTGAACCGATCGAGCCAATTCCCGACGAGCCATGTGCCGAAAATAAAGGCTGGTATGGGTATGACAAGTCAAAGTATTGTTACAAATTCGACTTCAACGATGACCCAACCGTCGACGAAATCAGCTGGGAAGCGGCACATCAATCGTGCGTAGCGCTAAATGCCGAGATGGTTTCACTACACAGTCAGGGTTCATAATCACACTTAGTGACGAAAAAATGTACAGGTCGTCAGAAAGTCCAAATACAGTAGAGTCGCTACCTAGTTAACAGGTATCTTGAAATCTGAAAATCGTACCCGTTAACTAGGTAGGTACCCGTTAACTAGGTAGGCTGACCTTCCACCAAAAAATATTGACGGAAATTATAAGAGACCAAGCGTAGGCTGTCCACGGTTCAGGGTCTTATATCTGGTGGGCCTAAAAACTTTCGGATCAGTTTCTCGGGTTTTACCGGTAATTATCGGTTTAAGTTGATTCTAGGGGTAATTTTTCGCACAAAATCCGAATCTGATGTCTGTTTTTTGATTTGATCGATTTATGACCAATATTTATCGATGTTACGAAATTGGTGAAAAATTATCGGTTTAAAGTTGTTTTAGACGTACTTTCCGCCAAAAAATCCGAATCTGGTGTTGGTTTGTTGATTTGATCAATTTATGACCAATATTAATCGGTTTTACGAAATTAGTGAATGACAATTATCGGTTACCTAACCAAGCGTGAACCTGGATGGATTCAAAAAGTAAAAAAAAACAACGGAGGGAAAAATGGTTTAGAGCACTTAGTCTAGGGGTGTAACAGAAATCACATTTCATAAAAAAATCAAATGAACCTTATATATAGTTACAAAGAAGAACAGCGCCTTGTTAACTTAATCATGTCAAAGTCTGACAAACAACGTTTCTGGATTGGACTGATTGATCAAGGTGTTCTCGGATATCATTGGACGGACTTGTCCCCACTTAATTACGTGAATTGGGGAAAGGGTGAGCCCAACAATCACAACGGAAAGGAACAGTGCTGTCAATTGTGGATCAATTCGGATATTCAGGAATCGTATTGGAACGATTACTTTTGCTACGCATCAAACTCGTGGGTTTGTCAAATTCCACGCGGAAAAGAGCCGTCTGATGGCGCCCCACCGCCGACACCTTCGCCACCATTGGTTGATATCAACTGCGAAGAGTAGGCTGTCTAAACATAACTTATGTTACATAAGACTTTAAATAAAAACTTCATACACAGGGTGTGGAGTTAAGTTGTCATTTCCTGATTTTAACAACAAATCACCTACGCATTGAGCAGTTACCCCTCCAGATATGCGCAAATTGCTGTTAACGGTCCATTTGAAAAACAATGATTAGATTAATTTGTCCTAAAACGAAATTGTTGGTGGTTTATTTTGGTGAAGATATTTTGAAGTAAAGTCTACCTGATAGACTTACTTGGGTTTAACCTTCGTATGAATTAGATTTTGACAACTAGAGAGCCTTTCTCAGACCCCGATCACCCGGAAGTTAAATTCATTTCAACAACTGTCATGATCGACGGTAAGCCACATCGAGAGTGCATTTTACCTGTTACTGAATTGGACGATTGGGCCACTGCCGATAAATTCTGTCAACAGTTTAATAAAGGAGAAGGACGCCTAATTTCGGTGCATAGTTATGACGAGATGCAATATTTGGTTAATGCCTTAAAGGTGTATGGACACGACATTGGTCAAACGCGACAAATTTGGATCGGTATGCGGGATACATCTATGTTAGGACAGTTCAAATGGACCGATGGCTCGCCGCAAGACTTCGACTACTGGGCTGGAAATCAGTTACGGTCATCAATTTTTCTCATTTCAAACAATTGAAATTATCTAGCGAATTTATAAAAATGCCAAAAAGTATGTTGTCCCGGCGCCTATTCTGGACACTTTTCGAAAGGCTGATAGAATGACAGTTGTTCGGATTTTAAATTATAATTGGTGACTTAAAATTAGCCTAACAACCATAACGGGGAGAACATGTGTGTCCAAATGAACGAAGACACGGGTCTTTGGACAACGGCGGCGTGCTCAACAAAGCAACATTTTATCTGTCAGTATATTAAGGGTAATACTGTTGATCCAACACCACCGCCACCAGACTTTAGCGGAGCAGGCGGATGCCCACCAAATTGGTACCGTCATCGAAATCGCTGCTTCAATTATGTCGGACTAACGGACTCCTCGCAACGCAAAAACTTTCAAGATGCGGAAGGGGACTGTATGTCGCAAGGTGGACATCTTGCAAGTGTTTATGACGATTACTACAATTGTAAGCTTTGATACAAAACGTTTGAAGATTTTTAGTTGTTGTTTTTTTGAACAAAAGGCCTATCACCTCCTTAAATATTTAATATTAACGTACGTGTGTTAAGCTTTCATTTCCTCTAACATGTTCCGCGGGCCGAGTCAAAACTTATGGATTGGTTTACAATTCAATACTCTAAATTTCGCGAGCTGGACGGACGAGCAACATATAACTTATACAAATTGGGGTCCCAGTGAGCCTAGTATTCAAACGTCTTCCTGCGTCGAAATGTTATATCATGGGACCGAAGCCTGGTCGCCTGGACACTGGAAGACGGCTGACTGCAGTACGAAAAGGCCCTACATTTGCCAGTTGCAACTGGATCCAAAATATGATTCGAATTTAAATCAAGCTCCGAATCCTAGTGGATGTCCGTCTGATTACTATCCGTGGGACACAAGGCATGGTTCAAAACATACATATTTATTACATACATACATATTGTACATACATCTTGTAGAAATTTAGCACGACGCAAATGACGAACTACTACATTTATACGCGGTAATGGGATGCGTATAAATGTAGTATTTCGTCATTTGCACGCCTACGCTCATCGCAGTTATCTTTCCATTATTAAAAAAAAAATCGCAAGATAATTGCGCAAGTGGTGTAGTGCACGCAGTACACGGAATACTGACTTGCATATGGATGTAGAAAATGTTTTGTCTAATTATTTTTGAACCATACTGCAAGCTGCTATAAACTGTCAACACGTGCTGGATGGGGCAATATGGACTCAAAGGCGGCAAATGACAAATGTAAAAGCGACTCGCATGGCCATACCGGATACGCAGGCTTGGTCACAATTTGGAATGAACATGAGTCTCAATTTGTTTCCTCCTATTTTAACGAAATAAACTCCCATGCTTGGCTTGGACTGTCATATACATTTGACGCAGAGACTGGCGCACTGGATTATAGATGGAATGATAACATGCATGTCATTTACACTTTTTGGGGAGATTCACAGCCTACAAAGCCAGGGCTCGAAACGAAGTTATAATAAATTATTAATAATCGTACACAGGATGCGCCGTTAACCGGCCACTAAGGTTAAAAAAAAACTGGTCGGTTAACGGCTCAATGCGTAGTCGTTAAATAATAATATATTTGAAAAAATTTTTATTACGAATATTTTTACTATGTGAAACTTTTTTTGGTTCATTTTTCGAGCATTGATCAAAGCCGGAATCTGAAAACGGGTGTGTCGAATTTCTCCCAAGTGGCGCCTGGACAATGTCGACGTCATGCTCAACCTCATTGCCCTTTATGTGCAAAATCGAAACCGTCTACGATCCAAATACTGATCAAGACCTGGGCGATAGCAAATGTGATCCCGGCTGGAGCTTGATATCGTCGGATAAGGGTGATGATGACATTTATGAAGACCGATATTGTTATAAAGCGGATACGACCCCATTAGCCTGGTATGATGCCGAATCCGAGTGCGCACAATATGGCGCGCATTTAATGTCTATGCATTCCGAATACGAAATTAAATTTGCGCAATCACTATCGGGACATGAGAATACGTGGACCGGCGGCGCACTTTTACCACCACTATATGGCGAAGAAGGTGGTTGGGCTTGGTTAGGCACGGTTTGAATTTGTTTAATTCGAATTTTTTTCTTTATTTTTGAATAAAAATTTCAAAATGAGAAGTTTTCATATTGCGATTTTTGTTATTTAAAGGCTTTTTATATGGCTTTAAATTAAGCATAGTTTATTTCGACATCTTAGAATAAAATGTTATAGTTATGAGATTGTAACAATGGACAGAAACTGATATAAGATGATAAGTTTTTAACAAAAAATAAGAAAAAAAATATTTTAAAATAGATTCAAATCCCTTCTCTAGACGGTACTCCGTTTGATTACCTAAATTGGGCCGACGATGAGCCATCGGGCCCGCCCGATGTCGAACAATGCATCGAAATGTGGACCAATGGGCAATGGAATGATAACTCATGTGACAAACTGCGTCCCTTCATTTGTCAAAAGCCGGCGGCCCATTCATTTTGCGCGGTTCCTGGACCCGATCGACAACAATGTGGCCCAATCGGCGTTGAAGAAACCGAATGTGTTTGGTCCGAGTGCTGTTGGGATCCAGACGTTAATCAATGTTTTCTACCGGATAGTACTTACCGTTGCCTTGAAGAGGGCGGAAAATGTGTGCCGATTGACCAACAGACTTGCAATCGCGGTATAGTCGACAATGACGAAGTGGACGAGATATGTCCCAAGGTAAAATATTAATAAAATTAGTTTCCTCTAGTATATACCACACACTGCTCCTGGAAAACCGTACCGGATTCCGACCAATTTTGACCATTAAAAAAAAGAATACCGGTAAGTCCGACACAGCGATTTTTTGTTCGGATTAGATTTTTCGACTTCGAGTTTTTCCGGTTTTCATTTTTTTCTAGTGATTGGAAGTGACCGGAAATAACCGGAAATGAAAGAAAATGAAAACCGGAAAAAACGGAAATCTAATCCAAAGACAAAATCGCCGTGTCGAACTTACCCTTATTATTTTTTTTGATTGGTCTGCTGGAAGCCGGAATCCGGTATGGTTCACCAGGAGCACTGTGTACCATATTGTTGGCGCACAGACTGTCGCGCTTTGAGCAATGTTCATGATTTTCAACGCCATTATACGGTGTTACATCACGTTATTTGGTTAACTATTAATAAATAGATGAATTGATTTCAAATATTAACGAAAATATCTTTAGCTGAAGCATTGTTGTAAAAACTGTGAAACACATGATTGTCAAATCGAGGAAGACGAATGGAAAGAAGACGATACAGAATGTGCGCTCAATAATGGAGTGTGTCAATTTGATTCGTTGGATTGTAAAATTGCATCGGGTTCTCAATATGGCAACGAAAAATGCGGCGGTCCAGATGAACGAAAATGCTGCCGAGTTCCACCAAACAAAACCACTACAACACCCTCAGTTACTCCACCAACAGTTTCTACTGAGACACCAAGTCAAACTGATGCGCCAGGTGAACAATTATTAACAATACAGTTGTATAGGCACCCGGGTATTCCAAATAAAACGTTATTCTTTGAGTTCATATACAGTCCTCTTTCCCTTAGAGCCACCATCAGGTCCCAAAAATGGTGACCGTCATTAAAGGATATACCCTTGAATTGATTGGTGGCTACCTTCAAACAACTGGTTTTGGTTAATCAATAACAGTTTTTTTTAAGAGAAGGAGCCACCAATCTCTTCAGCAGTATATTTCTTTAAGGGCCTAATAGTTAGGGCCACCATTATTGGGACCTGATCTAATACATCATAACTTCCAATTTTGAAATAAAGTTTTACTGAAAATTAAGAAAAAAACTTTATTTTTGAAAAGCGCCACTAATGATTAATGAGATAACCAGATACTAGGCGTATTAATCTTTAAATCGGCCCATATTTGGTCACCAAAAATCTGGTTCGAAACAATGTGTACAATACTAATTTTATTAATTGAATATTTTTTATAGCCTCTGGTATTGGTGCCGGTGCTATAGTTGGAATCGTTGTTGGCGTTTTGGTGATCGTGTCGGCATCAGTTGCCGGATCCTATTTTTACGGAAAACATTACAAATCAAGTGCTCCTTTAGGCATGGTAAATCATATTAAAATGCCAAGCAGACTATAAAAAAACATTACCATGATTATCGAAGGATGTGAGCATAGGAAGTAAATTTCGAACAAAATTCAGAGTTAATACAAAACTCTATCGGTTAAACGATTTTAGTGTTAAAAATGCCGTGTTGAGAAAGTGAGCGCTGGCCTGATATATTATTTACCACAAAATAGTTCCACAAATATCAGTGGAAAACCCTAATATGCATGGAGATGATGATGATAATAATGGACATTCTGTGTATATGGGCGAAGGAAATCCGATATATGACAAATCAGACGAATCACCCCCAAATCTGCCGAGTGGGAAAACGCTCGGAAACCGAAAATCCAATAACACCGCCGTTGAATTCTAAACTCCTTGTCCGCACTTTTTTACGTCGCCGAATTTTACTTACTTTTATATCCAAATGTATAATAAATGACTTCAGTTTTTCGCTAAATTGATTTGTTGTAATTGTATTTATTGCGATCGTTATTTTAATTCAGGATGCATCAATATCTAATCAATTTTAATGTTAATGGATTTATGATATTACAAGTTCTGCTCATTTAGCGCCCTCTAACGGACTGGACCGCGTTATTTTTACCTAACAAACTAGCTACCACACACAGTACCTACACACAGGTATACACAGGTGTACTACTGAACAAGACACAAAGTAAACATAAAATTCTCGTAAACACATTGTATTACAGTCGAAGAAGAACTATTAAAACAAAATAAACTGTACAAAAAGAGTTGGAACTTTGACAATCGGTCAAGTCTGAAGACTTTCGTTTTATGAAATTATGAAAATATATATCAATTAAATCAGTGTATAGGGTTGAATGGGTTTTCGTTGCATTTCCTTTGCTTTACTCATTCGGTTTGACGAACAAGGAATATGCTTGGAAAGCCGACGCCGGACATAACCCCTCGGTGGGATGAATTTTCGGAAACTATAAAATAATGATAGTATTAGTTAATAAATAAATTTATTTAATGTTAGTATGTCCTTGCGTTGATGATATATACACAGTATCATGTAGACATGATATACCATGAGTTATTTTTATACACCGGGTGCGGAGTTATCAGGCGGGTTTCGCGACAAAAAAAACGCCTGATAACTCCGTAGGGTGCCTGATAACACCGCAGGGCGTAGGCGGAATGGGGGGAAAANGAATTGCGCAATACCAAATTGTCATTATCCAATGACAGACCTGCCTGATAACACAACGAGCGAGGAATTTCGCAATACCAAATTATTATTATGAACCGGCGGGGGAATTTTAAGATCCTATAATATTACTCATTGTTTAATTGAACTAACAAAACATTATAAATACACTTTGTATTATATCTGAGAGAGAAAAGGCAAGCAATTTTCGGATCACTATTCATTAAAGCCATTCTTAGATTATAGAATAATTAGAACTGCAATCTCAAAATGGTATATGGCTGAATTCCGCTACCTGCTAGCGAATATAATTATTACTGGATATATGAATTAGTGTATTAGTTGAAATTGGATAATAACGAGCAAAAAGAGTAAATTGTGAAATTTCGTAGGGTGCCTGATAACTGCGCAGGGTGCCTGATAACTCCGCAGGGCGTAGGCGGAAAACTAAAAAGATTTTTTGGGAAAAAACCCGCCTTATAACTCAACGAACGGGCGGACCTGCCTGATAACTGTGCGCCTGATAACTCCGCACCCGGTGTATTTGGCTAATGTTCTCACGCGAGAACCGTAGGTTTATAGAGCCAATCAGCGGCCGCCATTTAAACCAGCGTCCAATAAGCGCGCCAATTTAAAGGTAAGGTTAAGAGAGCAAGATTTCAGCCATATATAAAAATAACTCATTGTATAGCAAGTTGACAAGAATTGAGTAATGCTGTTGACTTACTGGGGGTTGAAGCATGTCAGGATCGGTGCCAACTACGTCTATAGTCGGACTTTCGGAACATCTTGAATCATCTTGCTGTTTTGCATCACTAGAACAAAAATGTTTATTTTAAAATCATGTGGGATATCAGCTAAAAAGTTTCCGATAATAAGAAAATGGTAAAAAAATTGATGTTTGATTATAAACAAAGCGGCGTTTATGATTTTTGACCTTATTAATTATCACAATGGAATTGTTAGACATGGCCTGTTGCCTCAGTGACCCCATAAGTGGCAGCCCTGCTTTCAACCAAAATTTTGTCAATAAATGGTTGTCATGTTGTAGATTATCACGCCTTTTGACATTTAGCCCTGAACATTCTAGCCGCAAAGTTTATCTATAAATGTTTCGATTTATTTCAGGTCACATAGTCTAGAAAAACGATCAGAATAATCTGTTTTTCCTGCTGATTATTGACCACCTCGGAAGCACTAATGATGATGGATCAGCCTAGTCTGACAATAAATATTACACGGGTCATGAAAACCATGCTCGAAAGTCATTTATAAAAAAAGTGTTGAAATTTGTTGTCATGAGTTAAGGGCACGAAAAAAATTTTAAAACAAAAAAAACATTTTAAAAAATGTCACACATCCCATTTGGACCGATTTTGAATGTTGAAAATTATAAGACGATTTTTATTGAAAATTTAACGCGAATATAAGTTTTTAGTTCTTAATTTTAGGACAGGTTAAAAATCTTGCCGATAATGACCCGATAACTCACCAGCTATCGTATCCACTGGAATGACTGGAGGAATCTTCGCTTTTTTCTCCGTCGGTTGAAATGTTTCGGAGCGGTACAGACGGCTCCAAGGGCTCTTGCTTCACATACCTTTGAGTTCGGCTTTGTTCCAAATACTAGGAAAAAAGTTTAAATAGTTGTCAGTAAATTTTTGTCAAAAAAAGTGAAAAATACTCTATAAAAGATCAAATGACCGGATGTTTACCGGATGTTTACCTGTACTACTTTGCCATCGATTCCCGGGTAGTTTTCGAGTTTGCTGACGGCCGTTTTGTACCCTTCGTCAAATCGGTCTTGATTCGAAGAGATATCTAGAAAAATATTATTTTACTAGTAAGGATTCATCATAAATTATGATTCAAAATATTTTACAACAATTTTCACTGTTAACTTCATCTTTCAGACACGAGGTCCGTCCTAATGTTGCCATTTTGTTATGGAAGAAACATGTGAAACTTAGGTATGTTTTTTTTATTAAATTCATACCATGAAGATCGATTTCGTTTTTGATTTGAAGAGCTCGTTGAAGAGATCGAACATATTTGATTGTCATTTCGAGAACGACCGCTTTCTCCAATGGACGAGATGTCTTAAATTGAATATTTATATATGCGAAAGTTTGGAAGTTGTTTTCATTTATCAATAACAGGTTGTTATTGACTCGGAACATAATGACAATAAATTTTCCGCCTAGACTCTAACCAATTATGTTAGCAAATTCGATCATTTTAAGTTGCTTGCGGTTCAATAGTGTTAAGGTATTTGGGTATGTTGTGTATTTTCAATCGGCGCAAAAACCGACGAGATCAGTATATGTAAAATATATATGTATAAATATAAATAACATATAAATAATATATGTAAAATACTAGTATGTAACCGAGTTATGTAACATATGTAATATACCTGTGTTCTCATCTCAGCGGGCAGAAGATCTTTTAGGCTGCTAATTGAGCTGTTAATGCGATCGCGACGTTTCTTCTCAATCAATCGATGTGGCATTCTGGTTTCTTCTGATAATCCCTAGAATACATAAATCTGTCAAGAGTTAGACTTTTTAGACCATAATTTTAGACAACAATGAAAATTAACCTAATTAAAAAAATTCTGATCATAAGAAAAAAATAGTAAAATTGATATTGAGGATGACGTCATGAAGTTTTCTGTCATATTTTTTTAGATATATTAGGAAAATTTTCAAGATTTATAGAGAATTCTCAGAAGTTACTGCGAAAACTCCCGAAAGTTATTGGTAAATTTCAAAAAAATTCGAAAAACAATTAAAGACTTATAATCCGTTATATTGTATGTCAAAGTCCAGAATTTGCCGTTTTTAATTCTAGAAAATAATACAGGGCAATTTTTCCGTTCAATTAATTTTTTAGAATACAGAAGGGCTAATTTTGGGCTTTGACATGTAATAATAAATATTGCATGTTTCAGTCAAAACTCTATTTCATTAAATGTTTGCCATTTGCGGATTCCCCAAATTATCACGGCGCCATATTTGATTCCGTTTAATTAACTATGATAAACTTATTAGGTTTTAAAAGATTCATCTAAGCCCAAACTGCATTCTAACGTGGCCTAACTGAGCGATAATAACTATATTTTCACCCCAAATTATTCGGGCTCTGTTGCCGCTCGGTATTAATTTTCGGAAGTTGGTGAACCAAAGAATTGAAAAAAAAAACATTGTGTTTCAAAAAGTCAAAAAAAAAATGTTATGATTGTTGAGTCATCTTTTTTTAGGTTGCATTGAATACAATAAGGCTGGGCGCGTCGAATCCGTGAAATGCGCATTTTTGGCTTGATAACGCGTTTTTGGCATCATCAATAGCGGAATAACGTGTCCGTTAAATCATGCGGTCAACCGCGGTCAGTTTTTTTTAACCGTGTCGATAACGCCGACCAACACAAAAAAAATTAACGCCCAGATCACGTTTGAATAATTCAATTAAAGACAGCCAGTTTCATCATGAAACCACCGAATTTTTTTAATTTCTCTCTTTTTTCAATCTGCAACTGGCCGATAATGATGATGTCATATTAAACCACTGTTTTGTTATACTGTTTTTGATCTTGATCAAATCAATTTTATGCGGCGTGAAAATTAGGTCTTTAATTTCAATTTTTCTGGGTGGAATTGATGGTTCATGTAAGAAAGCAACATTTATCAGTGTTTAGTTTCTAGAATTTGATTTGACCCTGTGCCGAGGCTTAGCCATAATGGTTCCTGATTCGGATTAATTAAATTCTATTTTAACTCTTGGGGGTCACTGTGTGACGATCGCTAATAAACGGACAAATAAAATTTCATGGAGAAAAGTTTGGAACAAAAATCGAACACAATTTTTACGTAACGATTTGAATAAATTTTGTTCTAACAAATTGTAACAGTCACAGTGTAACTTTTTAAATGTTGTTAGGATAGAATGTGACTTAGAATTTCATTTGAAAACAAAATCTAAACAGAGCAAATTAAGTTCATTGATTATGAAACAATTTCAGCTCATGAAAATCTAAACAGAGCAAATTAAGTTCATTGATTATGAAACAATTTCAGCTCATGTTTGCCACAGCATGTCGTCATATCCGTTATAAAAACAAAATTGACCAAAATATGATTTTTAATTAGTTTACCAGTAAGTAAATTTAATAAAATTTTGAACCTTTCATCAACCATTGTATTATCTATTTATTTTTTTTGTTTATAAAATTGGGTATGTATAGTTTGGCCAAAATCTAGAGCTCAAAATTTATGAGTGGAGATCACCCAAATTAAAAAAAATGTAAAATGAAGTTCCGGAAATGTCTGTAGCTAGTTCTACTCGGCGTTTTACATAAATTTCCGTCATCTCTTCCCCCGCATTTTTCAGATGACAATCTTCGAGTTTTTGACGTGCGAAAAAAACTGGAGTTAGGCTATCTAGAAAATACGAAAAACGGCGGAAATTCACGAAGAACTCTGAGTAGAAAATATTATACCATCAATTTTTTAATCATGACCTTGAACTTGGTATAATCAATGATATCCTTCAATTAGGAGAAAAGAACACAAAAAACCAAAAGAAATTGCCACTCTTTAGATTACTCCAAATTTAATTGGCACGATTTTTATCAAATCTGCATCGAAATGTCCCCATTAAGGGCTCCGGGCAACGTTGCTAGTTGAAAACGAGCAATTCAATTTAGGCACGAGCATGTCACACCAATAGGCCCATTTCACAACTTATCGACTATTTTTTTTTCTTTTGGTTAATGCGCCTAAACCCGCCGATGAGTCCGTCTTTTTTCGGGGACAATGAACTCTTATGTGGCTTCAATGGAGTCGAAATTCATGTTCATGACGATTACTTGAAGCTTTCGTTAAATCGACTGAGCGGTCACGGAAATAAATAAAGCCCACTTTTGTTTTTTTGTGTTTGGCCAGTTTATTCAAATGTTTTCGTTTTATCTGATCACGTTTAAATTGGGCACACTAATGCGGGAAGGAGCATTAGCCGACAAATGACTTTCAATTTCACATATCACGCTAATCCACCATTTTTTATTTTATAGGATCTTGGGCGTTTATCTTGAACTTGTATGTTACACGCCTATATTACAAGGGATGCACAATTAACCGTCTACATAAAATTTCTGAAATGTGGACGGTAAACGGTAAACTGCATATGCGATTTGGCTAATAGGATAATTAAACTGTACGTAATTTCTATAATAGATTTTTTACTAAAAACTTTTTTTGAAATATGCGTTTTTTTACCTTTGCGACCGTTAGGCATTAATCGTCAAAGTAAAAAGGAACGGTGCACCGCGGTGCGTAACGATAACGGTGCGTAATGATAACGGTGCGTAACGATAACGGTGCGTAACGATAAGGACAAGATTAAAAATAAAATATGACAGCGCAGTATTGATAAGGGGCACCATTTAAAATATAATTATTTTTTATACAAGTCGGGATATTTAATATTTAACTAATAGTTTATATTTAACTAATAGTTAAATTATCAAAGCTAACAGTCTAATGAATGGGACAACTTCTGAATCAGAAAAATGGTCCGGTTCAACCGAACCGGTTGATCTAATTTTTCAAATATCAATCTATGAAATTGTATTCTATTTTTTGATAACATACCTTTTTTCTTTCTATATCGGATATTTTTCGTTTCTCGCCAGCTTGGAGAGATCTGAAAGATTTATCTATCAAATTGAATAAATTCAAAATTTGTATGTTTCAAAATTACAAAATTATTTTCAGCGTTAAGTCGATTTAAGATTTTTTGCATGTACTTTGATTAATAAATCATACAGATCAAATTTGTGCCCGCACTTTTTATGGTAAAAAAATTGTGCGCGCATACATGATGTGTGTAATTACCCCTCGCTAATAGACCGTTACAAAATCAATGAAACATCAGAGCGCAGACAGTGCGTAGTCGATACAAATTAGGATTTGTACGGGTGTATACCTCAGAATTTTTATGTGCAATTTTTATAAATGTTTTTTTTTACTTTTTTCACTTTTTCTATATTTTTTTGTAAATCCGTATAAATTATTTGTGACATTCTATTGGAGGGCTAGGAGCAGGCCAAAACGCCTTAATTTTCGTATCGGATGCATATTAGACCGTACCTGATAGATTCGGTTTGATGTGAAGATGTATGGGGTTTTTTCGCCATTGCCGACGGTGGCCATGGGCACGGCGAGACGGCTTTCTGGTATTCTATAGGCGGGCAATAATGCTGATATAATCCTGAATAAAGCGGTGAATAAAAATTACTTTGTGCGAATAATGCCAAAATTCGTTTGAATACAAAATCAATCAGTATAGAAAATGGAAGTTTTGAAAACTTGATAAGGATTTTACTTTTCAATTTGACCACTTACAACTGGAATAAATTTACATGTTTCATAATACCGTGAGAAAAATAATTCTTAATATCTTAAACTTTTTTTTAATAAAAAACGATTATCGTCGATGGCCGTACGATCTTTAAATGTTGATAGTTTATCGTTAAGCTAGAGCATACTCCCTAACTTTAACAGCACAGGGCATAACCTTATGAAAAGAGGCGATATGGGTAATTCAATGGATAATCATGGTAAGGTATAGGTCGCCGATTTTTGATAACATATTTGATATGTACATAACTGTCCAGGAGGTCCCCGTTCATTTCAAAATGTGGCACCCAAATAGAGACGCTGTTTCGCTAATCAAAAAAAAAATTTAATAAATTCTTAAAAAAATGCCTATTTATGGTTAGGACTGTAACCTTTTTTGTCGCTCATAATTTCTCTTGATACAAAAATACAACTGTAATTGAATATAACATCAATGCAAAAAATATCAGAAATCTCGCTTTAAAATTTTTATTAAAACTAGGAGTCATGGTTAAAAATTTCGTGAATAGGACCGGTGTATTTTTTGGTAAAAAATGAACCACAAGAACCTAGCTGATGCAATTGAGCCAGATTCTGTATTTGCTGATTCTGGAGCGTCTTCTCCCACGGTCTCGTAATCATCTGAACTTCTTCAAAAATCCTCTATCTAACAAACTTATATGTTTTTTTTATCAAAAAGAAAACTAAAAAATAATAATAATAAAGTTTTTTTTTTGTTCTTTCGTTTTCAATTTTATTTTGAACCGTTGCGCAACAATTGCAAATTATTAACCATTTTGGAGGTTTGAAATTGACGACAGAACACGCCACAGTGTGGGTCAGGCGGACGCGAACTTGGAGTCGCTCAAAAATCTTTAAAGCGATAATGATGTGAATGGATTTGTTAAGGCTGCGGCGAAACTTTTTTTTTCTTGTTGTTGCCTTATTAAGTTTTTGTCTTCGACCGGGCGCGCATAGACTGTCCAGATTGTATACGTATATTGTCTTCAAAAATAACGAAATTCTAGAATCCTATGTTATCCCGCATGTATAATCCGATTTGCACCTCATTTTTAGGGAAAGGTAATTTTACTGGAAGTGGTCGGGTAATAAATCATTAATAGAACATATCGTTTTTTTTCTTTTTCGACTGTTTTTTAGGTCTAAAACCAAATATATGTCAAAATTTATATATAGAGAGTCCGCCGTAGAAATGTCCCAGATTCGTATTCTAGAAATTTTGACATTTCTACGAATCTACGACATTTCTACGGTGGTTATTTCTACGCTTTTTATACCGTCTAGCCTTTAGAAGATCGGTTTTTCGAATTCTAGAATCTAGTTTAATTTCACATGTAAAGAAAATATCGCTTTTCGTGTTATTTGACTATTTTTTCCGGAAAACTGAATATGGAACTTTTTGCATTACAGTTTGATTGAGTTCAATTTTTACGAAATTTACTCTTCAAAATGTAGGATATATGAAACATTGCTGTTACGACATTTCAAAACACTGTATTTTTTTTTCGATTGGAGACACCCTACAAGCTCAGGCGTAATAATTAGCAGCATGAAATAGGCGCAAAATCATTCTCTGCTCTGTTATTTTTGTCGGGGCCTGACGCGAGCTGACACCGCGTCGACGATGTCTACCGGTTTTATGAAACCCAATTTCCGGCACAAAGTGAATATTCTAATTCGGACTCGGTTCACAAACCCAGAAGATATTTTTGACAAAAAAAATTGTGGTAGAATTTAGACAAATAATTTATTCAATCAATTGTTTTTTTTGTTGAGGCAGAAATTATCGTTAAAATTATGTAACGTTATAAACAAGGACTATTTTAAAATTAAAACTTTTAATCCTATTAAATTGATTCCGATAGTAGTTCCTGAATAACGGTTTAAGTAACAATGTAAAATAAATACGATAGGGTATACGTATATACCAAACGTACGATTGAAAAGCGTTACATTAGGCCAAAAAACGTTAGAATAAGGGTTTCACAACTGTAGTTGGCGTATTTTTACTGGAAAAGTACTGGATACGCCCAGCTGGATTTGTCTGGCCAATGAGTGACAAGTTTTGAAGAGTTTAAAGGTACAAATTCCGTGCGGTTGGTCTGACGCAAATGAAATGTAATTTTAGCTCACGTTCATGAGTGCGGGGCACAAAAACGGCCCTAACCCGCCTAGCTAAGCATGATTCGCGCAACAGCTGTGGTGAGACACACGCAGCTGTACTCAGGTGCCGATGAGTGATGGGCGGTTCCATGCCGAGTGCATATTTTCGAATCATTTATCAGAATTAAAAGAGCATTACTTTTATATGGTTCGAGGATTTGAGTCAAAAAATGATCTCCCAAGCTAACTCCCAGGGGCGTCAACGTTCAGATTTGAATGATGCAATAATATTTGGTCAGAATTTATAACGAAACGTTAATTTGAGACTGCGGAAACCGGAGGGTCATTTTTGCTATTTCACGGATACCCTAAATCGTGGGGTCCCGACAGTCCCATATGCGACTGTTTTCATTCATTTTGTTATAATAGTTTGAACCCTATAAGAGTAATTCCTAATTGGGTTTTGCGATGACGATTATTTTTGTCAATAATGATTTCCGGTTGACCGGAAGTTGATATCTGGTACTTTGGTACCCCCTATTATCAGAAGTATGACCAAAAACAACCTCACATTGCCGTAAAAATATTAACAATCATTATTTGTTCATTATTCATCAACGGGAGTTTAGCTAGATGTAGTAACACTTTGATTTATGCATGATTGGTCCAGTGAAAAGGCCTACACTCTACAATGTTTGCCTACGCATATAGGTGCACAGGGTGTGGGTGTTTACGGTGGTGATAACAAACGGATGCTTCTGGGATTAATATTGGAAAGATTCAAATTTGGAATTTTGAGTGAAAAAAATCAAGGGGGATATATCTTAAAAACGTCTTAACCAGCATTTAATCATGACCTTAAGTATTGGTCGTAATTCTTGGTTTAGCTAAAAATATCACATAAACACACCGTGTTGAGCGTGATTTAGGGCGATGAAGAAGTGTGAATTAAAAACACGAGTACTTTTCTCTCAGTGGACGAAACCTTCCATTGCGACTCCTGACATTTATTCACGAATTCTTTAATTTATCACTACAGCTATCTTCCAAAACTAAGCACGAACATTTTTACAAAAATACGCCACTTTGATAACGGCTGAAATGAAGGTGAGCTCATTTATTAGTGTTCACAAAAAACTATAGGTACTACGTTGTACGTTGAAGCCGAACCATACGTTATAGGTTACAGGTAGGAGTCCCACATTAGGGAACCCCAATCAAGGGAATTTAAATTAAGGTCCACTTTTACCAGAAACATTTAACTTAAAGGACGTAAGTTCAATTTGGGGAAAAATTGAGGACATTGGCCAAATTTAGAAGCGCGTTCTCTAATGTAAGGCCGTCTGTATGTTTCGGCTAAATAAAACTATAGTTTTTACCATTTCCAGACAATCTTTCGCAGTGATTTTCAAACGGAAAAAAAATAATAATGTTACCACTTTTCGGTAACGCTGCTTGACAGCGCCTCTGAGTCCTATGTGGCCTTTTTTTGCGTTTTAAAATCAGGACGATATCTTGATAAAAT
This sequence comes from Oikopleura albicans, assembly GCA_004367875.1. NCBI lineage: Eukaryota > Metazoa > Chordata > Appendicularia > Copelata > Oikopleuridae > Oikopleura > Oikopleura albicans. The sequence goes on along the minus strand of SCLG01000089.1, from coordinate 260,373 downwards.
TAAAAGGTCTACGTTTGTGTCTATCGGGCGCCTTCATCGAAAATTCAGGCGTAGAGTGTAAAAAGGGAAAAAAAATTATTTTTGAAAAGGGAATTCGGCTAATCGATTCAGTGTGTTATCTAAGGTCAAAGTTGAGATGAGCCTCCCCTCGAGAGCATATGGTACCCTATTGCCTAGTTCCGTTCGTTCTCAACTGAAATCCTTAACATGCTGTCCTAGGACGGCCCGGGCGTGTTAATTTGTCTAAACCATTTTTTGTATGGCCATAAGTGATATATTTAACGAAGATGTACCACACGAGACTTAGAAGTCGAGTCATGAGGTCAGAGTTGACCAACGCATACCCACCTTTTATACGTTTACACGTCTTGTTGCTATTAGCGTTAAAAGTCCACGGTGCATTTCACCCACAATTACGAAAATATTACACCCTTACTGTTATCCCACCAACACGATTCCTATTAATTGATAGCTTTGAAAGAAAACTTAACTCTCAAGGATCATATTGTCATAATAATTCCAACACTACCTATGTACGTTGTATTACAAGCAACGCGGTGAGTCATTCGCATGGCTTACGGACGCTAGCCAATAGGAGGCGCTTATGAAAAATCATGAGCCAATAGGCGTGGCTTGTAATTCAGTTACAGAATCTCCGCGGCTACGGCGCTGGCGTCTGTTACTGCTTGGTACTTTCAAAATGAAAAAAAGAGGAATTATTTTTGTCCGCATAAAAATACCGTGTGTCGGCTCTTAGACCCACGCGGTTCTGTCAAAATAGCGTTAAAAAGATAAGAAGATCGCCTAAAACCCGTCACTCAGCTTTACTTAAATATAAGGGTGTATGGGCGTTTATCAAGGTAGGGGTCGAAAAATGATAAAATACATTAGGGTTAACTGTTCCAGTATTACTCGGTGTTTCACATGAATTTCCGCCATATTTTCTCCCGCATTTTCTAGATCGCGATATTCGAGTTTTGACGTGCGGGAAAAATCTCGAGTTTGGCTATCTAGAAAATTCGAACGAAAAGACGGCGGTAATTCATGTAAAAATTATAAAGTTTTACATGGTCAGCGAACATTCTAATTTTACGTCAAAAATATGTCGAACAATGAGAGACATACCGCGAGGATCAGACATGGGAGGCAAGTTGTAGTGTACAATGACAGGAGTCGGTACGGGTTCGGCTGAAATGACATATTTGTTAACATCACGTTCTCCATTAACACCTTGATCTTCTTTAATAATTCGATTCATAATCTGTTTGGCAATGTTTTGAAATGAGACAAAAAAAAGTAAAATGAAATACAAATAAACTCCTTTATGATTTCAATTTAGAACTAAAAATAAATTTTTTTTTTGTTATAATTTGTTATCCTTGGTACAAATTCAGGAAGCTCAATTTTCATCGTGTCCAGGTGGGGCACGATTTTCTCCTCTACACGAGTGATTTGAGGGTGTTAATTCGGCTTAACATATCCTGAAGGTTACCGTAGGGTGCCTAAGACATTGTCATTTCGTATTTTGCGCGTCAAGCGTGACAAGCCAAAACGGAGTGAAAAATTTCAACGTCTGAGGTATAATTTACATTCAAATTCAAGTTGTGTTGCGTCATTTTGTACAACTTACAGTGAATCGCCAATTAAAGGCCGCGTACATGATCGTGAAACCGACTTTAATTGGGAGACCCCGCCATTATTTGATTTTAAATAGGGATGTTTTGATATTGACCAACGTAATAGTGAAAATTTGCGTTTTGAAATGTTTATTTGTATCCCTCCTAATACTTTATACACCTATTTACTTTAATATTTATCTGTGGTACTGGTGTGGTTAACGAGTTTGTCACCGAGTTTAACGGGACTCGTCGTATATTCAGCTTGGTGACAAACTCATTACCCACACCAGTATTGGCGTAAATTTCATTTGGCGTAAATTTCATTTTTTGGTACAGTCAGGGATCTCTCGATATGCTTTTTCGATTCAAGGAAAAAGTACACATCGAGAGAAACATTGCACGTGGTACGTAGGGACAATATAACGACTTTTCTAGAGGAGTTGATCAAATAATTCTATATAAACGGGATATTCGGATTCTGCCCCTGACTGTACTCTTTTAGGTAGCCAGCTCCCTATTTGTTCAAAAAAAAAATATGTGTATAGTCTATACAGTATAGAATTGTAGATGTTATTCGCTATTATGAAACCACGTAGTTAACCAGCTACCCAAAAGAGTACCACAGAATGAAATTTCGGCCACTATGACAGCTCAATATTGAATTTATTACTAATTCACTTAGTGCAGACTCAATAAACCCCTAAAACTCTGAAAAAAGTGGGTGACAGATAAACTGGAACAAGTAAAAGACGAATGAAACATAACGGCCGCAGCGCACCTGGTACTATAAATACCTTCTGAATTAAAATATTAAAGAAGAGAAATGAGTGAAGTTGATAAATTTATCTCAGTCATTGAGTTTAGATGAAACGAGATTTCCAGCGGTAATTTAAAATGTGTTGGCCAAGGTATCAGAGGTCCATGCATTAACGGCATAACAAATAGTGTGGATACTGCCGTTAACAAAGCCTCAAACGCGGCACTTTGTTTCATTGCAGATATGTGTAGAGCGTTAATGGACCTTTGGCATCCGTTGACTATGAAGTTGCTTGTTAACGCAATTACTTACAATCTGAGTTTAAAGCAAGTCGTATAAACGTGATCCTTTGAACGTCAGTCTGATCTAATCTGCCTACCGCATATAAAAATTTTCAAATTATTTTAACAAAATTATTTTTTCACCATACAGGGGAGTCGCCAAATAAGGGTCGCTTTCGCCAACTAAGGGTCGCTTTTTTTCGAGAAAAAATATTATTGCTAAAAATAAGGGTCGCTTTTTTTTCGAGAAAAAATATTATTGCTCCAAATAAGGGTCGCTGAAGAACAGCCTTATCAGTCCGGCTGGCAATATCGCCAGATGGTTTATGGTAGACGGTGCAAGTTGCACCGTGCAACCGATCTCCACCGCGACGTCACCGCGACAACTAAATGAGTGGCCTTAACCTTCAAACACATATTTAATAAAGTTCCCTGAACACAGATGCGGAAAGTTGTCCACCTCATGACACTCTGTGTTCTTACCTACGTTATTTTTCACTTTAAGCACATCGATGGTCCTGAATTGAATAAGCATACTCTCGAAAACTCTCCGACCACCCTTGGGCACTTTTTGGTCCATTTGACCACAAAACCACAAATTCACAAACGGTTAACCGGGTGACCTACGGATGTGCGTGAAAACTTTTAATCAGAACTAACCGTTTTTTGGATGTTACCTAGCTCCAATAAATGACTAAATAATATTTATTACGGAAATAAAATTTTTATTTTTATTTGCTCTCCGATTTTGTAATCGATCAGTCTATGTTGGTTTTCACAGCCGTTAGATTTGATAAAATAAAACATAGAAAAAAACGCGTTTTATATGCCAATGCGGACAATCTTCCGCAATATGTGTTTGAAGGTTAAAGAGAACTGTACGAGATAAAGTACAGTCCGACACTGTATGATAATTTGGAGGGTATTCATTGGCGGAAAACGAACTGACTTTTATGAAAGTATTCGGAATATATACAGTGACTTCTAGATTTATGGCGCTATGGCGCAAATAAATTAAAAATTTTATACTAAATCGCCAAGCTTCGCAATGAATAGTATTAAATGTTTTTAGCGCGGCCGTGCACTAACTGAGTAGCGCATTTTTTTTTAATTTCTTGGTAAATTTCTCAGTTTTTCAAACTCTCAGATTGAGAATCGGCCATCTTTGATTTTAGACGGATTAACACAAATATACATGTATGTATATATATTGACAAATTAACTAGTATGCATCTACGTCAGTGGTCTTCGAACTATAAATCAAGATCTGAAATAGTTTTTCTAGTTGTCTTGTAGACAGTGCGAGATCGATTATCTTCCAAATTAAATGATAAAGAACATGTAACTAATTAAATAAGAGATCTAAGAAATGCAAAAATTATTAGAGTTATTAATTAAAAAAAAATTATAGAGCATTTTCTGGCTATATTGATATTATATACAAAAGACTTGAAAATTTCAAAGCTCAATGTTTTCATTCGGGTACCAAATCAAACGGAAAATTCTGAGAATTTGGTTTAAAAAGTATTGCAAAGAAAAATTATTGTCCAGTTTGGAAGGGCTAATCTCGGGCTTTCAGCAAAAAAATTCAATTTATTTTTAAGCTATACTTTTAGTTTAACCAGTAGATCCCACTCATCGCGCGATTACGGGGTATACCCTAGATGCCACGGCGACCATTTTTGGTGGTTTTTCTCCAACACGTCACATTTCTAGTTTGTGTGAATACTTTTAATTCTATTTTTTAAATTAAAGAAGCAAAATGTCGACCATTTTCTAAAAAAATGCCAAAAAATGATGTCCGTCAAAAATTTCTTGGTCTTTAGATTAAAAATAGTCCCTTTTTCACTTAGATAACAACAAAATTAGGCGCCTATGCCATAAGCCCTATGGTCTGTAAATAAGAAGAAATCGCCTGGTATCAACCGAAAGCTTTTTTATTTCGTAAAAAAAGACTCAAAAATTAAAATCTTGCAGGTAAAATAAGATTACTACGAATAAATATTACAGAAGTGTTGAGCAGGGTAGAGTGTTTCATAATATCCAGCTGGCTCGGAGTTGTGATCTAAGAGACGAATCGGAGACGCTTGAACTTATTCTGTTTTTTCTCCTGTACTTCAAAATCAAGGTCTTCATCAACTCGTCATCCTTGTTGCCCGCTAAGTGTTTGCAGATCGCGCGATCACTGCTCTTGTTGATCCATGTCACATTTGCCTGTCGTCGAAAGATCCCTAACTCTAGGTACCTAATCGTGTTTTCTTTCATAATCTACATTGGTTGGACAACAACACAAGTTACTTTGGAGCTACAGTAATTTAGTGGTGATTGTCTACATGTAATACACCAGATGTACCTTTATCTTGGAAAAGCTTGGGGCTGAATTGAAACAAGATAACGGAAAATAGGGTCATAATACCAACATAAAGGTACATGGTGTAGGCGTATGGGCCATACCGTATGGCTGAAATTGCGTAGGCGACGCCAAGATAATGAAAAATAGGGATTACGTAACTCCAAAGTATTGCGAAATACGTATTTTTTTTTGTGAAACGCCAAAAAATCAGCTCATAGTTAAAATAGACTTCTTTTTCGTTAACAAATATCAGTGTCTGAAAATATAATCCGGACAGACTGTATTCCACGGATTATATTATCCTTGAGTTAAATTTCCATAGGACGTTTTCGGATTATGAAATGTTCCGATAAAAAGAGCGAAAAACGATTACACAGCGTGCACCGTTATGTTTCACAAAAAAATTCGGAAAAAAGTGAAACATAATGGCCCGAGCGGGAAAAAGTGAAACATAACGGCGCAGTGCGTAGGCGAATTGGTCTGCATTTCATTGAGGTGAAACATAACGGCTCCTACGGGGATTTCTTTAGATTGTTTCAAATTTCTAAAATACCTTCCATATATTCGAGATCAAATGCGGCGTAAAGGAATAATGTATAATTTAACGTGATAAAAATTGTGATTAGTGACAAATAAATTTTGAGAACAAAATTTCCTTCAAGTAAGTTAATTTTATAATTTCCTGATGAATGGTTCACCTCCTTTGCTGTTATCTTTCAACACCAAATAAGAGAAAATGTAAAATAAAGGAAAATTGAATAATACCGGCGTGGCGAAGACCTTAACATGTAAAGATATGTAGTCCAGAAAAATAATTTCTGCAAAAAAAGTAAAAGATAATGGCGCAAGGGGTGTATGAAATTCATTTTTTTTGGGCTATTTTTATGGAAATTAAAAACTAAAATGTAAAATACTACCAAGGTCCAGTTATATCGATATAAAAAATAATTATTTGCTCCTAAGGTGAAACATAACGGCGCAGGGGGTAGGCGGATTAGCTGGAAAAATTTTCCGAAAAAAAGTGAAACATAACGGCACGAGCGGGGAAAGGTGAAACATAACGGCGCACCCTGTGTATTTTAAACGGCTTTATTTGGAGCATTTTGGTACCGTCCTGTGAATAATACGTCTTCCAAGGGAAATGATTCAACGATGTTTTCTTGCTGTTCGGCCACAGCATAAATATGATTCAGGGCATGGCGATTCATCATGTAACATGGACCAGCGCAAAACTTCGGAAAATAATAACCACTTGGCCAAACGTCAAATGGTACCATATATTTGCCCCACCTTAACGCACGGGAATTCTCTTAAATGAAAACAAATCCTCACTTATTACTGTAGACTCCGGTTCAATTCTACGGGGGAGTTTTATTTTGATATGTGGCGAACATTCTATATTTTTTAGAATATATTTCAGTTACAAAAATAATTATACAGTATATGAAAAATTTGATTTGAAGTTAACCTTATCTGGCTTTACTTGGCGTACCCCATTTTTTTTTCTCGAAATGAAGCCAACTCTTACGTCGTTTCTACTTACCCTTCTTGGCGTCTCACTGTATTTCTATTATATGCCAGGTGTGCCGTTATGTTACAAACTCAAATCAAAAATAAGTGTAAAATAACGGAAAATTGTAACATAACGGCGCAGTGCGTAAGCAATTTCGCTAGAAAACGCCAAAAATAACGGATCCTGCGGTGAAAATATTGCGCAATACGTGTTTTTGTTGTACAAATTGTAAAATAACGACGTAGTGCGTTGGCGATAATGGTGGAAATTTTTTTGCAAAAAATTGTAACATAACGGCGCACATGATGTACTGCAAATTGTCAATAAATGAGCAGCCGTTATACGATTCAGCTGATATTAATTCTAAAAATGTCTTAAAACAGTTCAGCCAATAAAAATTCAGTAACAGCAAATAAAGTGGTAAATAAGTACCAACACTTTTTGAAAATGGACATAAAAATACCGCGGTAAACCGGCTTACCTGGAAATCTGTGAAGGCAATGAACGGTGCCGATTGTTCTATCTGTCTGTTCGTTTAATATTTTTTGAATTTTTTGAAAATCAATTGTACAGTCATCATCTTGAAACAATATCATGGAACCAATGGTACCCAGACTGGCAATTTTATGGCTGAAAAACGTTTTTTGTGCTAAATTTTTGTAGCTGTCTATAAAATTGCCAACAACAATATCGCCATATTCCGCCATTTCACGTTCGATTTTTACGTTGATCTCTACATAACAAGTTGGCTTATAAAAAGTTTTACATTTTACGTTCAATTTATTTAGAACTTAACTTGGTGAACTATTAAGGACCACTGTAGGCAAAGATAACTCTCATGAAAACATAGTTGTTATTTACAACAACTGTTGTGATGGATTTGGAAGAGCGGCCGTTCAGAGTGAGAAAAATTTGTGATGATGTAATTTTATTTTGCGCTAGAGAGTAATTGCAATATGAAAATAAACTTTTTCAAATTAAAATGCTCTCTAGCGCTTCAACTAATAATAATATTTTCAACAATAGATAACCGAGTCAAACGGTACTTTATAACGCCTTATCGATAAGCAACATTAATTTTATGTTTTGAATTGGTCGAAACAGTACATTTTCATTACGTTATCTACCAATATAAAAGTAAAAAAAGACAACTAGCTTTTGATTCATCAGGAGCTGGTTGCCCAATGACAAACTTCATTTGGTACTCTCTATTAGTCCCCGCCAATTCCCCTTTATACAACAAAAATATATTTCGTTGTATTTCCCGCCGTAAAAGGTTACCACGGGCAGTTGAAACCAGAATAAATAATGACTCTGGAACATGTTTTTCCATTTCCATTATGCGCGGTTTTATCGTGACAAATTGAGCCGGTAGATTGTTGCTCATCAAGTCATCCGGCAAAAAGTCGTCAAATAATAAATTCAACCATTCAGCGTCTTTTTTAGGATTTGATAATAATTGCGCCTGTTTCATTATTCCTTACTTATTTTGGTCATCTTAAAGGTAAAGCGGTTCTTTTTAGGGTGAACCGGTTCTTTTAGGGTAAACCGATTCTTTATAGAATAAAATAAAATAACACTGAATTAACATCCTTTTCTCTAATCATGTCTTCGGGTATTTTATACAGAAGATCCCCAGCCAAAGAAATTGGTAAATCAAGGTTTTGCCGAATAAAACCGGTAATAATTCGTGACATGTCTTCCACGTATGATCGCGTTGATCCTGCGTATTTTTTATTTGGTTAGGAAGTTGATTGTAAAAACTAAACATAAAGTAACCACTGCATCAGTTATCGTAACAGTCTAACTCTTGAAACACTGTATATAAAATTTAATTTTGTACACATAATTGGGTAGGGCGCAGGAAAATTGAAATACTTTTTATGTTAACATACACCAGGGGATAGAAATTTTTCGTTTTCGTGGGAAACAATGATATTTAATCTAATTTTATAATTTTCTAAAAAAACAAGGAAAATTTCGCAACCATACTGCGTGATATTATATTTTTCACTGACTGGTGTCCCATTTTTTGAATAATTGCTTTAAAAGTGATTTACAGGGCTTTTTTATTTTATGAATGAAATGACTGAACCGAATCTACTCGATTTTTATCTCCTTATACGTTTGACTATACTCATGCTCGTTATATATAGTGAGCTCAAAATTCATTAAAAACTCTTTTTTTATTTTTGAGTCACCCGCTGGTGCGCTCGTATAGCGAGAATATTGTGGGTACAAGTGGGATGCCCCCCTCGATTTGATAATTAAACGGTAAATCGGTTCCTTGCAGCCGAGTATCCGGTATTGTGAATCGACCATTACAAAATTGAAATGCATCTGATGATGGTGGCTTGAATCTTCCAAGGTTCCAATGTGTTACACAAAGGACTTCGGTAAGTCCACGGGTTATTGCCCGGTCGATTAAAATTATTTCTCAATTCAACACTCAACAATCAGTCTATACATATGATTTCACATTGACGCGAAGATATTTTTTATTTGCAGGAAAATATACTTCTCAATACTGTGTGGTCGAACAGAGAAGCATCCAAAAAACCCTAAAGTTAAAACAGAACTGAATAAAGTTATCTCCAAGTCTTAATTAGATTGAAATCGAAAGAATTCAAGAAATTACGGACAGAGAAGTGCACGAGCCGGTCGGATGACTGGGCGCCTCAATAACTACGCAGAAAGAAGTTCCTAGAAAGAAGTTTAGCTAACGCTCGCGTTGGGCGTTGGGAAAATTTGAGCGTTGGCCAACGCTTGCGTTGGGCGTTGGGAAAAAAAATCGACCGTTGGCCAACTTTCGCAACACTGCCCACAACCGTACTATTTTTTTAAATAATGAGCGCGACCTTTGCATTGGAATGGACGACTAAATGAGTTGTACTGTCAGAACATCGATGAGCATGACTTATTAATAAGGACATAAGTTCCAGTTGACTTTTCTTTTCGATATCTAGAGTTTTCACAGAGTAGTTGATGTCGTCGATCGTGAATACGTCTGGTTCATCAACGAAATTGATTTTTGAGTTTATTCGGGATATAAAAAGAGCTCGAAAATTGATTGGATAAGTCTATTTGAGGTTGTTCATTTACATTTAAATCATAGTCTTTACATGATTTTTTTGTGTTTCGAAACCCGAGTCAAATCTGAACAACCGGACCTTTTCATAATGATCTAAAAAGTTCCGAATTTGAATACGCAACTTGGCTCAAGATTAGTCATCATTAAAGCGTTTTCGTAAATAAAAATTATGAGCGTTTCGCTGGTAGCTTTCAGAAAACGAATTTAGCCCGTTTTCCCGTTTTTTTTACAAAAATAGAAAAAGCTATCCTAGATAGACTTTTACCCAGTATTTTGACTTGTTTTGCAGCTCAGACTATCGCGGTAATGCCAACATAAGTTATGTTAATATTACATTACGTTAATAATTATATGAAGATTCCCGACAACGCGATAAAGCTTTATTTTAAAACTTAGTGTACTGTGCGGTAATGAAAACGCTTCATTTAAAATCGTCACATAATCTCTTCTGGTTCTGATAGAACGACCAAATGAAACATATCGGAGGAACATGGCGGGTCGTGGATTTCGGATATTTTCAAAGGCTCAGCAAGAAACTCTCCAAGTTTGTAATCGCCTTTTCTCGTTGTCGTATGATAAAACGCTTTTGAACTCGTTTGGTCTGATTCTGATTGTATCTTTGTATGGTATGTTAACATTATATGATATTATCATCCACCACTTGTGGGGCTATCCGGTCACTTTTTCCAAAACAAGCCGGATCAACTCACAAATGGCCTGATAAACCTCAAGCGCGTTGGCGGAATAACTAGAAAATATGCAAAAATGGTGGCCGGCTAAACCCTCAAGCGGTGTATTATGATTTGATACTACAGTATTATATATTTAAAAATGAGTAATTAAAAATGAGTCAGTAAAAATTTACTAGATTACTCGCCTAAAAATAATAAAAAATTGCTTACTAATGTTATGATGGCGTGTTTCTGCGGACTTTTGTAAAAATACTTTTTTTAGTTTTCTCTTTTGTTAAAAAAATAGTTTCCTACCGGTTCCTTGTTCCATTCGGTTGAAGTTACCACCGTGCTCTTAATGGTTTTTAATTCTTGGTGAACATCCGCAAATAATCGATCAGATACTTGAAGTGCATTATCCCGTATATTTTCATAAAACGAGACTTTTTCGAAGCTCGAAAATAATCGTAAGTTACTTCTCTTATAATGATTTTTGGAGATGACCTCCGGTACAAATTTCCGATTTCTCCGGAAACACAATGTGTTTATACTTTATTTATATATTTTTTCCGAGCTCTGTGATAGATGTGGTTCTCTCTTGCTTTACAAACGAGGAGTATATAATCAATTGCACCAGTATGAGTATCAAAATCAAATATCCAAAGTTTTTCCGTAAAAATGACATAATTCCGAACTAAACCTATGGAGGCAGATTCGGTTTCGAGCCGCTAAGTCTTTGACCTTTCCATCCCTCGCCGGTTAGCAATTTTTTTGCTGTCTAAAATAAAATCTTCCAAAAAACGTTTACTTGTTTGTGTCCATTTATTACGTCAGGTCAAAATTGCTCTTTTAATTCCATAATGGAGAATAATTTATTCCAATAAAACATTTAATAGTTCAATGACATTAGTTCAACGACAAAAGAAAGATAATCGTAAAATTATCTTTGATCGTGCTTTTGTTTGATTAAATAATGCATTTTGGGATGCATTATGAAAATTTAACTTTGTCATAATCCCATGAAAAAAAATTGTCGCAGCTAAAAATAGAACTTATTTTTCGTTTTATTTTAGAACGTTCTAAGTTACCGGTCGGCTCGTTTTTGTGCTTTGCCCAAAAATATTGTTTTGGAGGTTTTTGGTCATTTATGTCATATGCTTTCTAAAAAATAAAACAATTGTAACTCAACAGTGTCAATGACTGAGAAGTTATGTTCATAGTATTAGGAGTGTTGTCAGATAATATAACTGATTTCAAAACTGTTAAAAACTGAAAACATGTTCTTTCGAAAGCGTTGCGTAAGTCGTGAAGATAAAAATAGAATTTGTTTCTAAGGGCGTCATTTAAATATAAACGTTCAATATAAATGTTTTTGTAATAATTCAGTAAACGTTCCATATCTATTTTTGGTACAAAGTCGGAATTTATGGGTATATAAAGGCTGAAAATTGTTATTAAGCGGATTAGAAGATAGATTTCGATGAAAGTTGTCGGATACGTCATCGCTTCTGCCATCGCCAAACGTAAGATTTTTTGATAGTATGGCCGCCAAATACGGGTTGTCTCGATTCGATCATAATATTCGATCATAAAACTCGAGTTTAGTTATCTGGAAAATGCGAAAGAAAAAACGGTGGAAATTCATGTAAAATGCTGAGTATAGTTTTCGTAAATGTATGTAGAGAGATCTAGAAAGTTTCTAAAATTTTCAAATGATCAAAAGGTCAAAATGTGGGGTTTTATACCTCAGAAACCAGTTGCAAATACTTTTCCAGGCGCCACTGCATGCTATTATCAATTAGTGTTGTTCAATAACGTAATTTAAGTCACACCGTGCCCGTCGCACAAATGCTGGGACTTCGACAAAAGCACCGGAAAATGCACACTGCGGAAAGATGTGGACGTTTGTTATACAATCGCGTGTGATCACGATCGTATGGCAGTTTCTTTTGCCTCCGCCTTGCTCGGAATCGAAGATAATAATAATGAGATTTTCGGCGACAAAACTGATGAATGCCTTCCCAAATGGGATGGGCAGAAGTATTCGTGGTCGCAGGCCCTTGGAGATTGTGACGTTCAAATTGGGAATCAATTGATAGATGATATAAAGTATGTACAAATACACTATCTGGAACTAGGTTTTCCGAACTGAACTTTAACCGTTCTCGCTGAACAACCCTCGATTTCTTCCGTTCTCGCTGACAACCTTGAATTTTGAGAAATAACTTACTTCCGACCTATTTGGGGGGTGGAAACTCTGATTTTGGACTATTTTTGCGTAAGGCGTCACACTCACCGGAAATGAACAAAAACTACCGGTTTTGCAACCGGTAATCCCCAATATGAAACTGTTTTTTTTCGAAATGACCGATAAAATGACCGATAGCCATATTCTGATGTGTGATTATTTGCCGTAATATGACATATTAGTCGAAATATACAAGATCATATTTACCTACAAATTTGGACGTTTTTCATGCATGCGTAAAACGATACTTGATAATATATATTTTAGTCATATCACTTTTACCGTCGAATTCCCAATTGAAAAAAGGTTAACAAATGTTGACGGTCAGATACTGAATCGTGCGGCCAGCGGCCCAATCACATTTTCGTGCAATTACAATTCCGAGGTGACGATAGAAGCACCGTTCCGCGCTCGTTTTATCAAAGCTCGGGGAGAATATCGATCCGGCCATACAGGATTATTTGACTCTGGTTTCAACCTTTCCGTCTACACCGATTCCGCATTAACCAAGTCTATAAGATCAGGCACAGTTCGAATTTTCTTAGTGTTAATTTCAACTGAAAATGCAGGTACCATATTATGATCATATTCAACTCATGCGCCCACGACAGTGCCATATGGCACTGCTTTTACTTATTTCGGTATATATGGCCGTATATCAACCAAATATCAATTTGATTAGTATGTTCGGCTCATAAAATCGATTAAGGCTGAATTTGGGACGCAATTAGCAAAATAAAAAAAGCGGCCATGGAAGAGGTCATCTCATTTTACATTGACGTGATTTGTTAGAGGTGAACCAACTTAAATGTTCGCGTATTAAAAATACTTCTACCTCTTCCAAGGCAGCCTCTTTTTTTATTTGGCCAATTGCGTCCCAAATTCAGCCTTAATCGATGTTATCTTGGGTTATAAAATTTCACAATTTCGAACCAGCAAATTAGGCGCTAGGGTTTATATTGGCTCGACTATCTACACCGAAGTCACGTGGAATGTTGCATCGCTCGACGGCAAAGTTCAATTTTACATCAAAAACTGTCGAATCGAGCAGAATATTGACAAGAAACCGCTATCCATTGGCATCGTCGCGGATAATTGTTATGCCGCGGCAGTTCGCGCACGTTTATTGCAGCCTACGCATTTATCATCCCGATCGGCGCGCTTCAGCTATAAGAGTTTTTCAGTTGGAAGTGAACTATCGTATAATGAACGCCTCTCGTGCGATATTCAACTTTGTACCGTTGGCGAAAGTGCGTGCCTTTTGACGAAAAGGGATGACGACTGCCCTCTACCGGATAGCGGCTATCGATACAAAATTTACGGGGCACCAAACGTCTGATAATCTTCTTCAACTTCAATTAATAATTTGGCTGTATATTTCTGTTCGTTGCTTTTGATGCATACTTATTCATGAATACTTAAAATAAGATATGATAACAATTGACACCATCAAATAAAATTCGTCTAAAAATGATTTAGTGTTGTATCTAGGAACACTCCGCAGCGAGTTAGAACTACAGTCCTTACTTCCATTACGGGCGATCCCATTAGGGCCGTTGATCCCATTACGGCCCCTTTTTCCGAGAACCAAAAACGGCCGTATTGGGAGTACGGACTGTATCAATAAATTTAACCCACAGAGAAATTATAGTGCGAATTTGGAACAAATTTTATAGATGCGCCTCAGAGTTAAAAAACCTTTATTGAAAATGCCAGAACGTGGGGCTTATTTAATGTAGTTTAAACTATAGAAAAATAGGGATGCCGCCACATAAAGGGGCCCTACGTAGTTTAAAATTTGCGATGAGCCGAAAACCAATTTTGGAACCGAATTTTTGAGCCGTCATCTAGTGTGAGGGGGCTAGCTCAATTTGAAAAAAATGCCAAGCGAGAGGCGGGCGATGATTGGCTAAGCGGTTAGATGAGAGGCGGCGCTGATTGGCTGGTTGCAACTGGATAGCTTCTCTTGACACACAATTCAAATAGAATCACAAATTGTGTCACTTTTTTTTATTGAGAATATTAAGTCCAAATTTGATCGCGACCCCCTTGTATATTTCTATTGAGTGCAAAATATATACACGGTATATATCACAGTATATATATCACTGGTTAACGCATAATTAATGCGACATAAATGCACGACAACCAGAATTTTAATGAATGGGTTAACCTTTGATGACATATTTTATGCAGCATACGTGTAGAAATTTATTTTGTGATAATTTTTAAGCTTAGTTTATTATATTGACCTAATTCATTTATCCTACATGTTATCCGCTTATACCTTACTTTTAATGAAAATACTCCAGAATCATATGTCATGATTAAAAACTCTGTTCAAAAAAAGTCGTGCCCATATAAGTTATCATGTTTTTATATTATATTATGATATTCATTTTGTTCATATGTTTTATCGGTATATTAAGGACCATCAGATAATTCATCATTGTGCGAGCTTTCATTCCGTTTGGCAAAGTTTTTGATTTTTGACATGAAAGAAGGGTTGGCAATACTTAAATCTTTATTATTTTTTAAATTCCATTTGCCTATTTTCAATCCTTTTGGATAGTACCCAATGTGTGTCTATTTATATTTTGTCTGGCATATGGTGACCAATTCTATGAACCGAATATTGATCGCTACTGGGAGGTATTTAAAGTGTATTATGTAAAAAGATTGAATCAGCGGGACATACCGATTGTTATATCGTCATATACACAAGGTGTGCCGTTATCTTTCAAAATAAACTCAAAAATCGTGAAAGAGAATGGAAAGTTGAAAGATAACGGCGCAATGCTTTACACATAAAGCAAAAAGAGTGAAAGCTAAAAGGACGAACGGGAGAATGTGAAACATAACGGCGCACGGTGCGCCGCGCACCTGTTTTATTACACTTTCTTTTTTTGTATGATACCAGAACGAGATTATTCCAACTTTTAGGTACCAAATTGGCCTGATCAAGCGAAAATTCCCCGTTTTTCAAAAAAAGGAATTGGAAGAGTTTTATGGCAGTGGATGACGGAGAATCCATTTGGAGGGGATCAAGTTAACTAAACTTGGTCCTTGGTCCAGCACTTATGTGTATTGTATGCCAACTGTACACCTTAACACGATAGTTAAAACCGGACATAAAACCGGATTAAAGGCAAATAAAAACGGTTTGTTTAACCGCGAAATAAATTAAAATGTATCTATTTACTCGTTGTTGGAAAATTAAATGTTCACATTTCATAGTTAAGGTTAATTATTGTTTATTTTAATAAACATACATATACACCAGATGTACCTTTATCTTGTGTACCTTTATCTTAGTAATTTGAGCCTATTTTCCATTATCTTAGTTCATTTT
>SCLG01000089.1:234152-244381 GCA_004367875.1 Oikopleura albicans | reverse complement strand
CCCTATTTTCCATTATCTTGAGGTTTTATAAACAAACACATGTATTGCGCAATACTTTCGCCCCTATTTTCCATTATCTTAGATTCGCCTACGCATTTTCAACCAAACGCCCACACAATGTACCGTTATCTAGGTAACATGACCCTATTTTCCGTTATGTTAGATCCATTTAGCCCCAAACTTTCCTAAGATAAAGGTACATCTGGTGTATAATATGTAATTATATTAAAAGCTTAAAATATATGTTGAAGGCGGTTAAAAATGTCCGTATTGCCCGACGGAGCGTCCTTATGCCTTAAATATTCGCGAAAAGTCCCTGTGGCACTAATTAATTTAAAATGCACGGGGCCCCATGTGAGTTAACAAAAACTTAAGAACAAAAAAGGAAATGTAGAGTACGTGTAATGATCGCGTTTTTTGCGACTTTCTTCGTCAAACATTATGTTCGTATGAGACATATTTTATTGAGAAAAAAACGTGGTTTATCAAATAAATTTGAATAACAATGACTCAATTTTCAACGAATACTAAAACCGTACAGAAGACAGGCCAAATAGACTGGCAATGCGCGGATATCCGGTGCGGTTTGATTTTTTCGTTTTCACTTGTGTACTATTTTTGCTGCCTCGCAAAAATTACATCAATAAAAACCTGGACAGAGAAAAGCGAAAGAACACCGAACAAGATGTAAGAACATTACGTCTTATCTGTAAAAATCGTGTCAATCGAGTGAGATGAATACACAGTTTTTGCAGGACAGTCAAGTGAAGTATAAAATCAAAGGCCTATAGTTTATAAGCTAAAGATGTTCATTTTTGATTTCCGAAAAGTGTTCCCATCTCGTGAGACATGCATATTTAGACAACCGATTTTTGGACACAAAGCATAAAATATAAATGATTCTAACCTCTTCATGCGCAAAATAACTCTCGTCATGAGCAAATAAAGTGAACGTTTACAGAGATTTTTTGAAAAAAATGGTCCGAATAAAATCTAGAATTATTATTTTATAAGTTTTTGGCGAAATTTTTCTATAGTTTATTTTTGAGAGAAAATGTGTCAAGTTTAACAGATGGTCGATTTATTTTTTTGTCGATCATTGGAATCTGGTTTGTTTTCATTGATTCTTGGTATTGTAAACCTTTTACAGCCAAAAGTAAAATACATCCCAAATAAGCTTTTGCGGGTTTTAAATATTCAGTAATAAAAATTCATTCAAGGATTCACAAAAGATGTACTTTTTTATAAATTGATTTGACCTTATGACCATTTGAAAGCCCATAAAGCCAAAAAGACATGATTTATATTGAAAAAAATGAGACTAGTGCAAAAATCGACTTGACCTTATAATGGTCCAAATGTCAGATCTTATAACCTTCCAGCCCTTCATATTTTAAAACTACAGACTGTAGTAAAAATACTTTTTGAAGTTGATTTAGAATTAAATTAATCGGATTTGTATTTTCCGTGACAGAACAACCCCGGTTTGCCGACCTGCTCTGTTGTGGGAAGCGGGGCATATGTCATGGAACCGAATTTGTATTTCAGTTGAAAAAAAAAATCTTAATTTATTTTTAAAATTTTGCAAACAAACATACTAGTATTTTATATAATATATATAATACAGTATTTTATATAATATATTCAAAAACCACCTATGGCAATAAGGGACCCAATAACAATAATAAAAGTCAAATCATATTCTGCGGGATTTTCTTGTTGTGGTATAATTACTGTCCACAAATTTCTTTTGATATCTCGAATTTGCCCTTGGACGCAGCTTTCGTATTCAATTGCTGTTTTCAGATTCTCATAACGATCCGGAAAAATGCATGAATCTGATGGGTTAAAACGGCAAATTTCATCATTGCCATTAAGCATTTGGACGACATCACATATAACCACTTTACAATTGAGCATAATATGAACTTCTAATAATTGGAACTGCAAGCAACTTTTGAACACATCGTCTTGCACCAATCGGTCCCATAGCTGGAGTGACGGTTAAGTTTACCAAACTTAAGGAGGTGAGTGACCTTTTGTTTACAAATAAAACTAAAAATCAGAAAAGTGACCATTAGAAACATTTTTCCCGTTTTATCTGTTGACCAAGGCTTGTTGGTCATACTTGTATCTTACAAGGATATTTCCAAGTTCGACGTATGGAAATTTCGACCAATTTTTGTACCAATTTTTGTAGTATAGTACAGTGCTCCCTCTCTTAAGTGCCACACTCGCGCCCTCAAAAACGCGGCACTTAATAGGGGCGACACTAAAGAGGGCGACACTTAAGATAGCGGCACTTAAGATAGAGAGGACTGTATATAGTATTTCGACCATTAATGAGTCATTTTTTATGCGTCATTATTAATGAATCATTATTGATGACTCACCATCAATGAGTCATTATTAATGAGGCATAATAACGATTTCTTTATATTCGTGGGAAACTTTTCTTGAAATTGGTCCGCGTAATATGTGGTTAAATTGGAATCTGACCAATGAACTCGTTTCGATTGCATAAGAATTGGACTCCCAAGTGCGTTTTCGACTGGACAACCATTTCTAACTATAGACTTAATTAATGTCAAGTTTAATTCATGTTACAATTGAGTTTACCAGATTACGCTTATTCCAAGCAAAAGAATCCCCACCGCTCCAAGTTTTTTCTAGAATTAAATCACATTCAAGAATGTGTAGCATACCTTCAGTATCCTTATTAGTGTTACAGTTCTAAATTACTCAAGGAATGTAATTAACGCGTTTTTAACTTCCATTTGCGTCAACGTAGGTTGAAAAAAATGAATGATTGGCTTTTGCAGTATGCGGACCAAATTTCGGACCAAATCGGGCTATTTTATTTGATATCCTGACAAAGGGTGGAAATTCAGAAAACTTCAATCTACGTTGACGCAAATTGAAGTTAAAAACGCGTTATGGACGACTAGCTGATTAATAAAAGTATCAGTAATTTTTGTAACACTTATCATTGTATCCCAGATTAGTCCCAATTTCGATAAAAACGCTTGCATCGTTCACCATTGTCTCATTTATAATTTGTACGTCATCAATACGATTTGAAAATTTACTATCGGAGAACACAGTGAGCGTTGGTTCCCAATGGAACGGGTTGCATTCGGATTTTTGGCAAGCGTACTCTTCGGGAAAACACGCCCAACCTAGTCGTACACATGTATCGTTACCATCGGCTTTATAAAACGGAAGAAAACTGGAATTTGGTGGATCCAATACAGTCTCGCACTCAGTAACACATTTATATCCTTAATCATATTCGAAAACGAAATTTCGACGTTCAAATAACAAAACAAAAAAAGAGCGGAGGATTCATAATTGTTTGGTTATTTTTGAGTGTGCGGGTATTTTGATCATGAACTAACCACGAGTATCGCTTTTCTCGTACTACTTATTAAAACAAAATAAAACTGTTTTCTTAGTTCCTTTACAAAATTGATCACTTTATGTTGATTTAATATGCCATGACACATGGACACCATGACAAATAAAATCTTCTATTCATTAAATATATTAACCGTCGCCATATACTTAAAGTGGTGTACCACTCGAGATGGGCAGCAAAAAAAATATAGCTATAACTGACGTTTTCACACTTCTATGGTGTCATCGGGTCAATCATAGCTCCCACACACGGTACACGAATTTGAATATCATCCTGAACAATCCTGCGGTACTACACAAGCTGTACCGTCGGCGCATATCATCGGTCGCTCGCAGGAGGTATTCCACCACCTCTCATGAACCAAAGCACAATCTGTTGTGTTAAATTCAGGCTACACTGTTATAATTAAACATGTCCGGGAAATTTGTAAATGGAGTCACAGCAGAGTATTCAAAGTCTATAAGCTATACAGGCATCGGACTATATCCCATTAACGTATTTACTCGTTTAAGCCTGAGTAGTTCCCATTTATAACTGGCGGTATTTACTAGATCGAGGCTGAAAACTGGCGGGCAATTTTTTCTTCTGCCGTTTTTGACTTTTTTGAGAAAAAAATTAAAATAATCGCAAAACGCTGTTCTTTCACATATAAAAATCTCAGTTTTTTTTTCTTTGTTTTGCCCGACAGTCTGTAGCCCTTCATTAATTATAGACTATAACTGCTGAAAAACGTGATCATCGCTTACACACTGCGGTCTTATTTTACAATAATCTCAGTTCGTGGTATGCTTGACTTATATTTTGAGTAGCATTACAGCGGTCCCAGTGAATTGATTTTACATAAAATTTCTTACCTCTCTAGAATGATATAAATGTTGACATGTATGTCCCGATAACTCTAAGATGAACCAGATAATTACTGAAACTAACATCTGCAAATTGAAAATATTATTTTGAAAAATAAACTAATAAATTAAATGCGGGATGTAACGTATAGAAAACTTTAGTCACTACAGAAGTCATACACAAACAATGTTTGATTTGACACATACACATATATAAAATCAATTAATTGACGAGGAAAAACTAACTTTGACATAATTATGACATAAACTCTTAGGATAAAGCAGGATGTTTGTATCATATGAAAAAAATTATACACCACCTACCTACAGAAGAAATTAGGCCAGATAACTGCGTAACTGTGTAAGTGAGTAAATGTGTGCCTACTAGTTGTACGTCCGCAAACAATCTATCGGATAACTGAGCGGGAAAACGTTTCCTGCAAAATTCGGCCTTTTTAAAAGAAAATTGTGCGAAACACTTTTGTGCAAAGCATCCAATCAATTAATATTATATTAGAGATGAAAATTAAGTATTAATTGTAAAGCGTTTCGGATTCACTGCAAAAGGCGCTAGAAATTTACTAAACAGCTTACCGGACAAGTCGCCGGATAACTGCGCAGTGCAGAGACCAAATCTTTGGGAGAAATTTTTGAGAGAAAAATGTGATGGGTAATTGTGCGAGCCGGATAACTCCGAAATGTATAATACAATTAGTATACAGTTATTTTGTATTTATATAATTACAAAAAAATTGTTTCCAAGAAATTTGTGGGATAGAATACGGTGCCCTCTGGCCATTTTTTCTTGCAATTTAGAATTTCTAGTACGACAACAGGTTGATATGTAATAATTTGAATTACTGTACTGTAATTACAATTTCAAATAATAAATTCAACCCGATGTTTTTATTGTCAGAATATTTCATAAACTTATTGTACTGCAAAAAGCTTCAACTAATTGAGGTACAGAAATGCACATGGAATTAGTCGCATTTGCAGTCGCCCTTAACTGCGATTTCGTCTAATTTGGCCTTTGTCACAACGGCAACTTGAGCATGAAGAGCGATACTTAAATATATGGTATGAAATAAACTCCTTACGGGTTGATCCGATATAAATTATACAGCAAACTTTGGGAAATTTTTTTACTACGTATGTTTTTTACTCATTTGATGTTCTCGTTTAATTGTAACACAAATGACCGAAAATAACCGACAACTGATTTCATGAACGGTGTCTGAAAANATCTTTGGGAGAAATTTTTGAGAGAAAAATGTGATGGGTAATTGTGCGAGCCGGATAACTCCGAAATGTATAATACAATTAGTATACAGTTATTATTTATATGTATATATATATATATGTTATATATGTTATATATATGTATTTATATAATTACAAAAAAATTGTTTCCAAGAAATTTGTGGGATAGAATACGGTGCCCTCTGGCCATTTTTTCTTGCAATTTAGAATGTCTAGTACGACAACAGGTTGATATGTAATAATTTGAATTACAGTACTGTAATTACAATTTCAAATAATAAATTCAACCCGATGTTTTTATTGTCAGAATATTTCATAAACTAATTGTACTGCAAAAAGCTTCAACTAATTGAGGTAAAGAAATGCACATGGAATTAGTCGCATTTGCAGTCGCCCTTAACTGCGATTTCGTCCAATTTGGCCTTTGTCACAACGGCAACTTGAGCATGAAGAGCGATACTAAAATATATGGTATGAAATAAACTCCTTACAGGTTGATCCGATATAAATTATACAGCAAACTTTGGGAAATTTTTTTACTACGTATGTTTTTTACTCATTTGATGTTCTCGTTTAATTGTAACACAAATGACCGAAAATAACCGACAACTGATTTCATGAACGGTGTCTGAAAAATTGAAATACAACATGGGTCCATTTTGTGTATACGTAAATTATATAAATATTTTACATACAAAATTATCACATACAGATGTATATAGATATGTGTTTATATAAAAATATATTGACTTACTCTCCGTTCATGACAACCTCGGGCGATTTGACACAGATTTTTGGCATTTTATATTTTTGACGAGTTTAAAAACTAGCTGAAATATAAGTGAAATTAATTTTATTTATATCGGTGGACCGGGTCGTTACCACTTTAACGATTGGCGGTAGAATTCGGCGACTCGAATCATTTTCGGGGCCACCTTCCGGTAACCACGCTACCAGTCATAATAAATACGGAAATTTTAGTCGGAAAAGACAGATCGAAAGGTACTCAAAAACACAAAAAAATGGCAGGTGAAATTTGTTTCGAAGCTCCAGAAATCAACATGGCCTCAGAGTAAGTTTTGTTCAAAGTATTGGAAGTGTTCCATATTCTTGAAATAATTTGTAAAAAATATCTTTTCTTTCTCACGTGCTAATACCAGTTCTTTTTAAAATATATTTAAAAATTACAGTCCTTCACCATTTATCGGACGCTCATTTATCGGACGCTTTTTTGGCCAAAATGGGGTCATTCTAATAAAAAAATGACCTCTTTTGCAACGATGCTCATTTATCGGACGCTATTTTCGAGAACCGAAAACGTCCGATAAATGGTTAAGGACTGTACTACAAATAATCTTTCAATGTTAAATTTGTGTTTTCTTTATTATGAAAGTGTGAGAAAAGATGTTTTTTGTGAAAACCGGACACCGTCATGATGCCTTGAATGCCGTTTTTTGGGGACTGTATGCCTTGAGTGCCGGTGATGCGTTCTTTCCCTTTTTTCGGCAAATCAAAAGCGGCACTCAAGGCATAATGGACTGTGATCAGAGTAAATTTCTTTTAGTTGAGGATTATCATTTGTTATCATAAAATAAATAAATATTATAGCATCGTTTTGGACGCCAAAGTTTCGATTGTTACAGTTGCAAAACTCGTCGACGTCAATGTTACAGGTGGCTGCAAATGCCCTTGAACGGAAATCGGTTTTCAAAAAACTAGATTTGGATTTTGATTTATTTGAATTCAATAATTTAAATGGAAATTTATCGATAATTTGATATTTAAATTTTTGATATCAAGCCTTCTGTACTGACTATGATTTAGGACATCGATACTGTGCCGTATAGGCATATCTTACTTTCCTGTTTCCTTGAATCGACGATTATTGCCAGAATAAATGATTTTACTAACTAAAAGTTGTATTTCTTTCAGCAAAAATATGTGCTTTTAACTAAACAAAATTCAAAAACACTGGTAGAATAAGGGGTTTTCTCGCAATTCACCACTTATTTTGTTTTGTACCACCTCTGCGTTGGCCCTACGGAGCAAAACACTAAAAATCACAATCCAGTTTTTTGGGGTTCATGGGTTAAGTTATATATTTATAACTCAATATATTTTCGGATATAGGCTGAATGAACCCTTGCGGTTCGAATAAATACGACATTGATGTAATTTGATTTTTTTTTTTAAATAACCGAAATTTACCAGGCGGTTAAGGACACATTGACGCGTACGTCCTGTATCGGACTCTTATATAAAATCAAGCCTCTGATCAAACTCTATTCATCGTCAAAAAAGATCATTTGAGTAGCTTTGAGCTCACGTACCACAGCGAAAAAAGTTTCAAGTTGGATTCAAAGAGAATGGCGTTTTAGTCAATCAGCGCCAAGGCCAATCCTTTTTCAGCAATCCGGAAACAAGAACAATTTGTTTTGTTTGTTCGAAAGATGTTGTTCAGAATCGGAGTTTCCATCGTTTATAACTTGAAGCCTCAATAACTTGTGGTTATTACTCCTGGTTATTACTGGAGTAATCGGCTATTGATGGCAAAAACGAATCCCGTTGAGAGTCTTTACGTTATTACAACAGGTGGACTCTGGGAACCGCACAGTGGTAATTATATTTCATACTGTCTCAACTTTTTTACGCTACACCACAGTAACTGACGATCGCACTTTCACGAAAGCACCTTGTGGTATCTAGATGCGGAAATTATTATTATCTGCTCTAAGCAATTTTGTGACATTAACTCTTGCGGGCCTTTGAGACATTTCATTGCCTCACACTCGTAAATCTTTGAAACAATCAATATAAGTTGGCAAATTTGCTGCTACGTTAAAAAGAGTCCTCTAGACATACAATTGTAAGACCACTCTCTCAGTCTCTCAATTTGTCAAACTTAGCAAGACTCATTTTGCCTTCACTTCCTGTTGTGTAATTTAAATCTCAGGGCACATAAAAAATGGTAAGTAGTACTCACTGAGTGCCCGCCAAAAATAAAAAAACGATTTTCTAAAATATTTTGCGAAATTACTCCCAAATTAAAAAAAAATATTTTTGATGACATTTGATGATCTCCTAATGCGACTCATAACATGAGTAAAAGGATAACACATTATTTTAACCAATTTATTTCAAAACAGAGAAAAGTTGCGTTTCTTAAAACCGCGGAACGTTTGCGTTACGGAACAAATCCATAATGTCCATTCGTACTCCACCAGTCGAACTGACACCGCTCGATGAGAAAGTGCCCGATGATTCGCTTACGAGATCGTTAATACTTGCTGCTGTGCTGTCGTTTGTACCTACGGCCGACGGACTACGAAGTGAGAAAGAATCTGAAAAAGGATTGTTCACACATGCTTTTCTACTAACGTAAAACCAATTTTGAAAAATATAAACTACATCAGATGTACCTTTATCTTCGGAAAGTTAGAAGCTAATTTGAATAAAGATAATGGAAAATATACCAAATTATCATATTATCGCTCACACTACCTGCATTCGAAAGACAACGAAAAGTATTTTTTAAATGATTTTTTAATTAAATCGCTAATATAGGCGCGCACCAATGTAATCTGGCACCTGGGCACCACAATATGATCAAATATTACTCTTAATAATTGAAATGATTGCTATTCAATTTGTTTATCCAATTTTAAATTTTTAATTGCAGTTCATACTCCCACTAAACACGCTTCTATTGGTGTCGTTCTTCGCAAAAGAGTATTTCGAAACTGTTCAAAATTGACCACTTTTTAGTAGTGCTCTAATAAGGGAAGGGACTTTAAATAATTGAATTTCGTTGGAATATTCATATTTTGGTGTCATTTGTGCAAACAAAGTGTCCGATTTGCTGTACTAGTAAGCTAAAGACAAAACAATCAAATTTTTATCCAAATTTTCATTCACATCGATATGCTTCTAGTCCAGATTCTCTAAAATTGAAAAAAAAATAGTTGAGAACACATTCAAAAAAAGTTTCATTTTTGGTAGATATTCAGCTCTCCCGTCAACAAATTCGTTTGTTTAGCTGTAACAGTGGAAGAAAGTAAAAAAAGTTCAGATTTTCTATCAAAATTGGTGCGTTTTATTTCAAATTTTTCACTAAACTAAAATATTAAATGAACTAGAGCATTCGTTTAACCAACGTAGATTTGCTGGAAAATTTTGTACTGTCTTCCGTTTTTAAATATCTCAATCCGTCTGGCTGTTATTAACGATGAAAGTCGATTTGGTAGTGTAGTACCCGATCGGTTAGAGGGAGTTAAACTACCTTCTGAATGAGTACTTTCCGAAAAAATTCCGATTTTTTCAAATATTAAATATATTGTTCCATTGTTTAGTTGAGATTTCCATTGTAACATAATTTCGTTTATTTCTGATATTTCGGCATTACGCCATTTTCAAAGAATTTGCGACTAATAAATAAATACAAAACTTTTTCAGAGTAAGCAGGAATTCTAGAATGATTAAATATTACAAAGTGAGTATAATACAAACATATTGATTTTAGCGTTTTGGGAGCCCGTATTCAATATGTTTGTATTATACAATATGTTTGTAATATTTAATCATTCTAGAATTCCTGCTTACTCTGAAAAAGTTTTGTATTTATTTATTAGTCGCAAATTCTTTGAAAATGGCGTAATGCCGAAATATCAGAAATAAACGAAATTATGTTACAATGGAAATCTCAA
>SCLG01000089.1:208154-226273 GCA_004367875.1 Oikopleura albicans | reverse complement strand
GAAACAACATGTCAATAAATTTAAAATACTAGTAGCAAATAACTGACAAAATGACTGAAATTGATTAAGAGAAAAAAACGCATATATTTAAAGTTTAATATTTAAGTAAGTTTAATATCTAATTACAATATAATCATTCAACTGTAAAACGATGTGCTGAAACTTTCGAAAAAATTCTTTCCAAGAAGTTAAACTCAACCATAGCTTGCACGTATTCTTAGAAACGTAATGAGTAAATATTTTTCAGAAAAAAAACTATAGGTAGGTTGTCAAATAGGTCATTGTTCAGATAAGTTCGGAAAATTTGTTGATCCTAGAAATACATCCGCCCCACATTGGGCCCCCACTTCTCGTAACTAAATCTGATAAAAAATGAAAAAAAAATCAGTCATTTTAGTCCGATAAATTATTATTATAATATTTACCAGATATTCATTTTCAGGATTCCACATAAAACAATCTAAATTAAATTTGATTATTTTAGACCGTAGAAAATTTACGTTATTTAAAGCTATCAGGCTACCGGACAAAAAAAATCCGCTATCTCAAAGTAAGGGTCACAAAGTAAAAGCCGCTTCTGGGCACTTTCGAAAATCTGGCATGTGTCCCTTACTGTGGGCCGCCTGTATGCCGGTTATGAGCGGATATTGACTCTTTTCATTCTTTGTGTACGAATCAATGTATGGGGTGTAATTAATTAATTAATTTAATACGCAAAGCAGACGTTGGCCGATAAAAGTTGAATATTGACGGTATTTATTGCGGGGAACGACTACCCGTAGTAGCCCAATTCTGAAAAAAACAATTGTCCGATTCTGGGACAAAAGTCCATTTCCGGGACAGTTTTTAGTTGCAAAATGAGATGAACCTACTTTGTCCGAAAAAAAAACGGGAAAAAATAGCGAAAAATATTATTGAGTTCACTAATGATCATCGCTAAAAGTTTTTTTAAGTTACTTAGGTAGGTGGTGTAGTCTATAGTTATTTTATTGTCCATGGTCTATAGAGTCTATAGTATAGACTATATAACTTTATTCGGAAAATATGAATATCTCGACCTGTAATAATAATCGAGCATATTTTCAATTTTTGATGATTTATTGCCAGAATATTTCAGAAACTAATTGTGATACAGATAAGCAAAATGATTTAATCGCACTTGCAATCGCCCTTAACTGAGATTTCGTCCAATTTGGCTTTGGTCACAACAGCAACTTGAGCATGAAGGGCGATACTAGAATAATGTTAAAAGCAATTGAAAATTATAAAACACAGTCCTTGCCTCAAAAGCGTTACGATTTGTGGCTCAAAAATCGTAACGATTTTTTATGACGTCATTTCGTGACGCTTTTGAAGCAGTATGAAAAGTACTGTTCGATAAGGAACAAGTATGACACCTAATCATCAAAAATAATTTGTTTGTTCGCTTACTCTCCGTTCATGACGACTTCGGGCGATTGTACACAGATTTTTGGCATTTTGATATATTTGACGAATTTAAAAACTAGTTAACAAATAAGTCGAATTAGGTTTTATTTATACATGCCGAGTTGGGCGTTACCACTTTAATGATCCTGACGGAAGCATTCTGTGACCGGAATCGTTTTTGAGACACCTATCGGTAACCGCGCTACCATGGATGATAAATACTGAGATTTTGATCGAAAAAAGCAGATCGAAAGGTACTCAAAAACAAAAATAAAAAAATGGCAGACGAAATTTGCTTCGAAGCTCCAGAAATCAACATGGCCTCCGAGTAAGTTTTTGTACTAACTATTTCATACGGTTCATTGAGAATATGGATGACTCGTAAAAAAATATTCAACCACGTTCTAGTTAGTGACATGGAATTCAGTTACAGACCGCCATAGGCTTATTATGAGGCCGACGGTTAGTGAGTCAACGATATTTTGACGGAATAATATACAAACTATGTGCTAAACAATTAAATATTAGCTAATGAATGAGTTTATTACGTATGTTGGATACATATTTTAGTAATTTAACATCGTTTAATTTAGCATCGTTTTGGACGCCAAGGTTTCAATTGTTACCGTTGCTAAACTCGTCGACGTCAGTGTTGTAGGTGGCTGCAAGTGCCCTTGAACGGGATTCGATTTCGAAAAAACTAGATTTGGATTTTCACCTTATTGACGTCAATAATTTAAATTGAAAATAATCGTTAAATTCGATATATTTTGATTTTAACTATTGATATCAAGCTTACTGTACTGACTATGATTAAACACACTGTTACCTTATAGCAATAAGTTATAGGTATTTGTTAATTAACTTCTTTCTTCAATCAACTGATTATTGCCAGAATAAATAATTCTACTAATGAAATTACAGTAGTATATCGCAGGTCACTATCCTATGCATGGAAAATTTTTCGATCCATTCTGGACCCCAACGTGCTATGGGAACAGGACAAACCCGAAAAATGCACAGTCAAGCCCAACGCCTATGCAGCATAGGCTATAAAGAGTCGAAAAATAGTGACCTAACGCCTTTTCGCAACAGTAAACCAACGTGATTGCTTATAAAGATACATTGACGGTAGTCAGAGTAAGTTACAATCATTTTTTCATAAGGATGGGTAGGTCGATTTGTTTACTACACCACCTACCTACGTAAGTTAACAAAACTTTTGGAAACAAAAGGTGTTAACTTACGTGAATTTTGTTAACTTACGTGGGTAGGGCGTAGGCGGAAGTGCTGGAAAACTTTTTAGAAACTGTTAACTTAGAGAAAAAAAAATAAGCCATGACCACCAAATTTGGTGGTCATGGCTTATTTTTTTTCTCTTACGTGAATTTATGCTTTGTTGTCAAAAATTGACAAAACTGTTAACTTACGTGAATTTAGGCCCTTTTTTCTAGATTTGATCTAGTTTAAAAGTAAAATTTGATAATTTCCAATATGTTTGATATCAAGGATATCATATTTTGACATACAATATAAGGAAAATGACAAAAAACACTTAACAATTGAGATAAAGAGAGATTTAAAAAAAAATTTGGATCAGTCGTATCAGCAATATAGTTTAGGCATGGCGTTCCAAGGTCTGTATGAAAAATAAAAGCATGAAAAGGCGTGATTTTGTAGCATTGTTTTTTTTTCAAAAACAGATGAATTTGTCTCGGATCTTTTTGGAAGATCGATGCTGCAAATTTCGACAAAAATCGTTTTTTTTTTCTTTTTCGCTCTCAAAATAACCAACACCAGCTTCCAAAGTACACCATAGTGGACCACGGATCTACGTAAATTAACAAAATGTTTGAAAAAAGAGTGTTAACTTACGTGAATTCTGTTAACTTACATGAATTTTGTTAACTTACGTGGGTAGGGCGTAGGCGGAAAAGTTGTCGCGAGCAGACTGTTAACTTACGTGGATTTTGTTAACTTACGTGAATTTTGTTAACTTACGTGGTGTTAACTTACGTGGGNTTTTTTTCACTAAATGTCAAGTTCATAAAAATTAGCCAGTTGCCTCTTTTTTCGGTTTTTCTGATATTTTTCGAGTTTTAGGCCAGTTATCAAAAAAAGGCTCTTTGAAAAAAATTGTATTTTTATTAAGACAATTTTGAATAAAAAAAAAGTCAATCGGTTTAGCACAGTAGATCAAATACAACTCGGAAAGTTATGGTCTCAAAAATGTTGTCATTTGATTCGTCCCACATTTACACATTAGATACAACAAAAACAGCGAAATTCATGGTGTAGGACATTTTTATAGCGGTTTCCCGTGCAGTAAAGTTTGAAAACAATGCGACCTACCCATCCATAGGTGTCTGGCGGGATCTAGAATTTCCATCTGCCGAAATGGGCCAAAAAAGAGGCCACGTGTAGCGGCCTTATATCTGGTTGTCATAAAACATTGAAATTACAATTGAAATTGCTTTTTCAAGGTTATTGATTTAGTACCTCCCCAAGTTTCATTTCTTAACAACAACATCTCAACATACAAGTTGGGATAACAATTTGGTTGTTTTTTCATAAATTGGTCGACTTTGACCTTCATTATCGGCAATTTCTAGAGATTTATTTCTAACAGAATAAGTGGAGTTGTTTTCTGGAGCAATTATCTATCATGTATGTTCTATACAAAGAGTCGCTTTAAACTTTGGTACAACCGATCTTTACACGGCAACCCGCCGTGTAACCCAAATCAAAAAATTGCTTTTGCAGATTTAAAGCGCTCGTTAAACTGATCAAAATGGCAAAACAAAAGTTTGTTAGGAATCAAAAAAGAGCTCTTGTAGGACGGATTTCATAACGTTTGTATACAAATCGACTGACCCGTCCTTAAAATAAAAGCATAATTTACGGATTGAAAGTCCAGCATATAGATTCGAGAAGTTTGTTTAAAAATACGCGTACATAGTACGTACATAGTAGATTCAAATGTCAACCATATAAAAGCTTCGTCGAGGATTAAGGACGACCCATTTAATGGAAAACATTAATATTGTTTTAGTATAAGTGAACTACTTTAAAAGTAAGTAGCTTTAACATAAACATTGATGCATTACGCAAGTTATATGCATGCGTTCAATATGATACGGGAAAGTAACAGTATTCTAGAATAATCGACGTTAAAGTGTAGCTGGGTAATAATTGGTATAAAACCTAACGAGTTCGTGGTACTAGTCATCATTAATCTACAATGAAGATTGGTTTTATACTCTCCCTATTACCAACAGCCGTTTTGTCCGACCGTTTGGGGCTATTTCGAAAATTTCATGGTTTAACCGGACGAAACACTGGACGAGGAAATATGGTTCGACAAAAATTGTGTAATGTGAAAACGTGCATCAAATGCGTCCATGTGTTTCAATACGCAAGCCCTGGTTACGCAAGCATGAAGAAGGGATGTGGCAATTTACTCAAGTTGGGTAACTGTTGCCCAGTAAAGGTCATCATGCGAAATGGTTTCTAGAAAACTTAGTTCTAAATTCGACTTTGTAATTATCACTTAATGGAATACACCCCTAACCTGTTATTTGAACTCTACAGTTATATACTCTACAGTTCAGTTTGAACTCTGTAGTTATCTTATTAAAGTTGGGCATCTTAACACTTTTTGTACCGAAGCATACAGTATCGCGATTTCCAATAATTTTTCCAAACGTCCTACCCAGTTATCTTCACTCTTTTGGAGAAAAAAACAGTTGATAAGATAACTGGTTAGGTAGTTATACAGACTGTTGCCCATAGTGCATTATGATAGAACAGCTATATAAAACCTTAGCAATACCCCGTGCGCCTTCGTGAAAAAATTTAAGCTAACGGCGTTTTTTAACATAACAGTAGTTTTGAAGCATTCGATGGTAGGTTACAATTTTCAACATAATGTCTCAGAGGTCGGCGGGTTAAACTGGGATAAAATTTCACCAGAGTTTTGCTCGACTTGGCTACCCTGATAATCGTTATCCAACCCGTGTTTGACTCGTGGGTAAAATTTGGGTTGGAATCTAACTGCCGACCAGGTCGGCCCGACCTGTGCTGATAATCTAATTTAGGTATTCACAAAATGAATCAGTGTTTGCGGTTTTTTGAATAATAGGTATTTGGGCCACGCTGGGAGTTAAGACTCGAATAATAGCCGTATAGATGCAAGCGAATCTAAAAAAATAATTATAGTATGTGCCAATTAGCAGGAATTAATTCGTAAACTCCTATTTGACATCTACACACAATTTTGTCTTTATCACAAATCTTACTGAAAATAAAAAAAAACTGTTAAACATAGTCGTGTTTATTTCGACGGAGATATAGTCAAGGTATATAATCTTGGTGACCCTTTTGTTGGTTTGTTACACTTGGAGTGTGCCTGCACTTGTACAAAATGCACAAATTTTAACCAGGTTCCTTTAAACGTACTCGTCCAGATATAAATCAAGTTCGTAAATTCCTTGCTCAAGCTGCAAGTTCAAGATCTAAGAGAAGAAAAATAACCCTTGGATAGGTCAATTTCTTCGAAAAAACTATTACTGGGGGAGGGCTTGATAAGGGACGGTTTGCGCATTTCAAAAAGCGTCTCTTATTAGCACATGTACCTTAAATTAGGAGGGCTCGAAACTCGAAATTTTTTTTTTTTTTTTAGATCAAAAACCCTTACGAAAGGGATCACAAAAATGTGTATAAAAATTTTTTTGGACCACCAGAAGGTCATGAAAATTAAGGGAGAAAATCCTGATTTTACTGAATGAACATTTGTGTATGTTGCTCAAGAAGCTTCAAAATCTACTACACCAAAACTCAAAATTAAATCTCGAAACTCAAAATTAAATCTCAAAATTTTTTTTCCTGAACACAAAAAAGAGTTGATGAGTAAATGAAAAAAAAATCGCGGAGAGCCGCAAACAGAATAGACATAGAATCACATGTTTCCAAATATCCCTGTGAATTTACGTTGATTTTCGCCACGACACGGCGCGCCGCATTCCGATTAGCCCGAAGCACAACCCCGAAGAACAAAAACGAAACTTAGTTTCTTATTTTAGCAACGGTTTTTAATCTGAATTCCGCCCATTGTTCTCTTATTAGCCAATCATGTAAGACTTAAAATTTCACGTTAAATATTACATTCTTTTTTTAAGTTTTTCTTTAACCGCCTGGCACCATTAACCAACAGGTGCCCCAAAGCAAAAAATATGAGATAATTTTCTCAAAACTTAACACATTATACAACTTCGCTTCTCGTGTTTTTTGTCGGTCAACAACTATAAATCAGAAGTATACACCGCCTGTCTACGGAAGTTGACGCCCCTAAACTTAACAAAATGCCCGGAACTTAACAAAATTCTCGGAAGTTAACAGTCATCTTGCATCAACTTTTCCGCCCTCGCACTGTCTACTAAACTTAACAATATTTCCGGAACTTAACAATACCCAATGAAATTACCAATTTTCGACAGGATTTTTCGGACGTTTGATCCACAAGTTTTATAATCTCGATTTTTTCTCAATTGACAAATGTCTTTTTTGGTCATTTTTTTCATTTTTCTCTTTCGTGATGAATGATGATATGATTCATAGCAGAAATAGTGTAAATTATTGAGTTTTTTCGGAAATTATGACATAATCTAGAAAAAAGCCCGGAACTTAACAGTTTTGTCTGTTTTGAAAAAAAGCCTAAATTCCTTAAACTTAACAGTTTTCCAAATGCTTTTCGGCATTTCCGCCTACGCACTGTCTGTTTAACTTAACAAAATATACAGTCCTTCACCATTTATCGGACGCTCATTTATCGGACGCTTACTCATTTATCGGACGCTTTTTTGGCCAAAATGGGGTCATTCTAATAAAAAAATGACCTCTTTTGTGACGATGCTCATTTATCGGACGCTATTTTCGAGAACCGAAAACGTCCGATAAATGGTTAAGGACTGTATATGATTTTTAAATATAATTATTTGACGTATTTTAAGACGGTTTTTCTTCTCTATATTAATTATTCTCTCCAGATTTTTCTTTGGTGCTNTGACAAATTGGACGGTTTTATGTGTCGTTAGCCTGGCTCGGTGTTCACCATGACAATGACCATTTTTGGTTTTAGCAATGGTTTGCGTTATCAGTTAATTACTTTAGGATATGCTTAATTCTAAATTATGGTTTCGTTCGTTAAGCCATATTGATATTTCATGTATTTTCAAGATTTAAATGATGAGATATGTGTTGCAAATACCTCTATCGTGCTTTCTTTGTGGAAAAATACTGAAAGCTTGCTAAAAATATTCTTGAGAAATTATGCTGCGTTTGACCACAAACCACGTTCAATTGTGAAATTGTGAATTTCTTGATCAACGCTTCCGCCAAGAAGCGGTTTTGATTTGGTAAACCGCTATCTGGTTTTCTCAATAAAACAAAATTTAATAGCTTTAGTCATAATTTCATTAACTATTACGTTTCAGATAGTACTTAGTTCGCGGAGTTCACTTTATTTTCAATTTCTATACTGAAAATTTGATTTGAGTTTACTTAATATTAACAAACTAAATTTTAAATCAGTTTTGAATAAGTATGACACCACGAAGCGTATCGGCCATTAAAGTCGAGTGCCCGTTTTCATAACAAGTTTCCAAGCGCGGAGCGCTTGTAAATTTAGTTTCCACGCGCTAGACGACATGCCGCGACATACTAATGAATGAATGCTGTGTCGCGACATGTCGATTCTTTCTAAACTATATTTCTCTATTTTTCCTCTGTTTCGGTACAATTTTTTGTACAAATACAAAGCCTCTTGTATGCTTGAGGAATTAGTTTTATGGTTTTAATTAAATATAAAGTTTTATGTGTTTAACCCCAAAAAAACTACCAACGTTTGTCCGGGCTCGTTTAAAAATTGGTTTAAGCAGATGAAACCCATCCGCCCAGTTTGTATCAGGCATCAATGATGTAACATAATTTTATAGATTTTCTCTCAAAAAGACATTCTCTCAAAAAGAATTTATCGGAAATATGCACTACCTACGCAGTTGTCTTTAAGAAATTGAATACAGTCTGGGTTTAAACTTAGGAAAATGTGAAACAAAATCATCTCATAAAATTAACTAACGGAAAACTTCACCAAATAAAATTAGGTTTTTTTGGTGAAAATTGACGTCTTTTGGCGGTGGAGCCCAATTTTCAAATTTTCAATTTTAATGTAGTTTCACGCACATCATTTTGTGCGTCAAATAGATTATAGGGCTAATATTTCGCGCACATTTTTTTTTTGTGCGCGAATTTGTTTTTTTTGGCGCACATTTATTATTCAATAATTTCAATTTCTCTAGATTTTTTTTTCAAACTTTAGTGGTTAAAAAGGTTTAAATGATCAGATATGAAATATGGGTGAAATGACTTTTTCTAAACTATTTGCAGTAAAACGTTGAAAAATGTCGACTTTTTGAAACGTAAAAACTAAAAGTCCAAGATCTGGGCAAAAAAATAAAGCAGTTTTTTTGCAATCTAGAGAACATGACTGTTGACTACATGTAATACTCTGGTATGAAATAATTTCAGCTCATTTTGGACGTTTTGTGACTTTTAAATACTCACTAGCAAAAACGTTTATAAAAAAATGTGACAATTTAAAATGTAGAATATTTTTAGATTGAATCGAACAAACACTACATAATGGTCACAGATCATTTTTGAAGCGAAATATATATTTGAAAATATATTTCTTATCTAATATAAACAATAAAATGTAAACATTGATTCATGAGTTCCTATTAACGGTTAAACGGCTAAAAAACAGATAAAAATGTGCGCGAAAAAAGTAGAAAATTCGCGCACAAAATGTGCGCGAAATTGATGGGGTCCCTTTTGGCCACCAAAAAATACCAAAAAAGTTTTTCCAAATAAAAAAAATAAAAGAATACCAAGTGAAAATGTGAACCTCGGTTTCATATAAACGTGTAAGCACATGTGTATATTGTAGGAATCGACCAAAAGAGAACCCTTCTTTTCAAAAAAAGCTCAAGTTTCGATTACAAACGATTGTTTTTGCGGGAAACCTTTGACAAAAAATAATCGGATTCAGAAACAACAATTCAATATTTGTAGAATTTGTTAAAAGAGNGACAATTTAAAATGTAGAATATTTTTAGATTGAATCGAACAAACACTACATAATGGTCACAGATCATTTTTGAAGCGAAATATATACACCACCTAACAGGTTATCTTACCACACATTATCTTACCAAGATTGGGTTATCTTACCACTTTTTGGATCAAATTGATTAGAGGATGCCGCCTACGCCCTGATTGGTTATCTTACCAAGGTCGGATTATCTTACCACTTTTTAGATAATTTAGGTATAATTCTTGCAATAAAAAAATAATTAAAAGTAAAGAGTTCCCTTAACCGGAAACGTTTTTTACAACCGGGTTATAATTTTAATAAGTTTACCAATTATAATTTAGTAAAATTCACACTTAATCGGATTTAAACACACAGGTTGCGCAGTTAACCGCCACCCTCCTAACTGCCACTTTTGCTGTTAACCACCAATTAGGGGTCTCACTATTTTCCAGTGATCGCGCCTACGCCCTGCGCATTTAACTGCCATTTGGAATTTTCAAACATATGGGAATTTTTCATAAATCTTGGGAATTTTTCCTAACTTTTGGGAATTTTTAATGAAATATTGAACTTGAGTGATTAATTATATTAATTTATTGTAATTATCAATGCCTGTTTTGTGCCAAGTTTTCGTCAAATTACTTTGTTAGGTCAATTCAAAAACAAAATGATTTTTCATTTCGTACATACCCTTTGTTTATAACAGTCATATCTTAAAAAACGCTATACACCACCTGTGCAGTTATGTTTCCACCAAATTTTTCAAAAAGCGGAAACATAACTGCACCGTCGGGAACATAAGTGCAAAGTGTGTAGGCGGTTTCTCCGAAATTTGTAAGTGCGGAAACATAACTGCACCTACGGGGACCGTTCTAGAATGGTTCAAATTTCGAAGAGCAAAAATCCGCGTCTGAGTTTCTAAAAAGAAAAACATGAAATAAAATGCCAAAAAGAGAATAAATTGTTATATCATTTTTCGGTGACGACGAAAAAACTCATTATTGCACTGTATGTGACCAAATACCCAAGGCTTCGAACCCTGATAAAACAGCCTATGTTTCCAGTAAGATTGGACGGACTATTACTAAAACGACTATTCAGTCATTGACGAAAAT
This sequence comes from Oikopleura albicans, assembly GCA_004367875.1. Classification (NCBI taxonomy): domain Eukaryota; kingdom Metazoa; phylum Chordata; class Appendicularia; order Copelata; family Oikopleuridae; genus Oikopleura; species Oikopleura albicans. Next base: position 215,578 of record SCLG01000089.1, on the reverse strand, counting down.
TAATAGGGATATAATTGTATTTTATAAAATATTGATGGATTCGTCACACAACGATGCCCAATTTGGGCATAAGATTCTTCTTACTTGAAAATGCACCAAAAATATTCTTCACTGAGTCCCGAGAATTTGAAATTAATAATGCTGAGTTGGCAATTCACAAAACAACATGCTTCGAGTTCGACAACATGACTAATTGCCTTCTTATTGGCCAGGATTATTGACACACGGCTGGTGCGTGGCGATTACGTAATTTTCCTGCCGCGTCGTGACTTAATTCCTTTTTTTTCTATTCATGACAATTTCTAGTCATTGAGAATTTTTTTTGAGAATATTTTTGGTGCATTTTCAAGTAAGAAGAACCTTANGGGGCCGAGCGGAAACATAACTGTCGGAAACATAACTGCACAGGTGGTGTACTCACGTTCTTTGAAATCGAATTATGTTTTTTTTTCAATTGTTAATTTCAAACTTTGAAATTCAAAGCTTTACAAAAATATTTAAAATATAGTTTCAATTTCTGGGTTTTAATAATTTGTCAATTTATTTTATTATTATTACTATAAATTATAACTCATCATATAAATTATGAGTCATCATTTTTAGGGTTTTTCCAAAAATGTCGAATTCTCATTGGTCAAAAACGAAAAATGTGATGAAAAATTCGCTAAATCGGGTTATCTTACCAAGAACCCCTAAATTGGGTTATCTTACCTAAGAAAACAGAGTTTTTAAGCGTTTCCGCCTACGCACTAACAGGTTATCTTACCAAAGTTAGGTTATCTTACCGTTTTTTAGCGTTTATAAAGGTAAGATAACGTGTTAGGTGGTGTATTTGAAAGTATGTTTCTTATCTAATATAAACAATAAAATGTAAACATTGATTCATGAGTTCCTATTAACGGTTAAACGGCTAAAAACAGATAAAAATGTGCGCGAAAAAATTGGGAAAATACCAAACAAGTTTTTCCAAATAAAAAAAATTATAAAAGACCAAGTGAAAATGTGTACCTCGGTTTCATATAAACGTGTGAGCACATGTGTATATTGTAGAAATAGAACAAAAGAGATAAAAAGCTCAAGTTTGGATTACAAACGATTGTTTTTGCGGGAAACCTTTGACAAAAAATAATCGGATTCAGAAACAACAATTCAATATTTGTAGAATTTGTTAAAAGAGTATGCAGGGACTTGTTTATTTTGCGAAAACCAGAAGAAGTAAAGTACGAATTTGTTAAAACTTGCATTAGGGTTAATATTACAACGACATAAATGACGTTGCGACCATAAATGTTTCATAAATGTTTTTTTAATAAATGTTCAAAAAACTAAGATTATACACCCTTACGCCGTTATTTTCAAATCAACCGAGAGACAGCTTAATATTAATTAAGCAACATTAGAACGTAATGAGTTATTATTAATGAAACATACTTATTTATTGGCATTTTTTGACTCTTTAGCACATTGGTCGTCCTAGCGGTTGATAAAAAAATATTTTATGTTAATTTTTTTCATTAGTATAGATAAGGAATCAGAGGTTGCAACTGACAAATAAAATTTGCTAATGGTTAAACTAGTTTTTGCGTGAGAATTATTTTCGTAAACTGCCTATTTATAGTCAGTTCGGCTAAGAGGGGTTATGCCGCAGCGTCGGCTAAGTAGAGTTAACTTCCATTTTGTCGCGCTTACAGTCCTTGATTCCAGAATGTCCCACGGTTCATCTTTTTTATGTAATTTGTAGCTCTAATTTGCCGTCAAATTAAAAGTATAATTTGCTTTTTTTCACGAAAATTAAGTGTTAAAGTTGCAACATTTTGAATCGGGTGCCCTGAAAAAAACTTGTGTACTTGAACATTCAATTTGCATGGCATTGTAAAATTAATCTTTAATTTGCAAGAAAAAATTTACGTTTAATTTGGATTATCTTGAGTTTTTCAAGAAATAAAATTTGTTTTTTTTTTTAAATTGGCGCAAACAAATAAAAAATGAACTGAGTATATACGGAAGCCCGACTACTATACACAGGGTGCGCCGTTATGTTTCACAAAAACATTCGAAAAATAGTGAAACATAATGGCCCGATCGGGAAAAAGTGAAACATAACGGCGTAGGGCTAAACATATAAAGATATGTATTAGGGGAAAAAATTTTCTCAAAAAAGTGAAACATAACAGCACGCTCGGGAAAAAGTGAAACATAACGGCGCACCCTGTGTATTGAATTAGAGTTTAACATAAGCGTCATTTGGTGATTATGCGTGATTTTGTGATTCAGTGATTATGCGTGATTTTGTGATTCTGTGATTTTACGTGATTTGGGATCACAAAATCATAAAATAAAAGTCCAATCACATTTAGTTTGAAATTCAAACTTTGAATCACAATCACGCCAAAATCACGCTGTGAGTGTGATTTCGTAATTTCGTGATTGGGATTTGTATAGACATGTATAGACTATGCTGCAATTGGTACTTAACCTTCCATTGGTTATATGGTTTCTTTGGTACGAAAGTTTGTTTTTGTTTTAATACTTTCTTGGGTATTATGCTTCTGTCGGTACTAATGCTTGTCTTGATACAAATCTTCAATTGATACAGAAACCATAAATTGGTACAAATCGTCAAATGGACTGGCCTTTTCACTAGTACTTTTATAGTACAGTCCTTACTCCTTTTTGGGACGTTTTCGGTTCTCCAAAATAGCGTCCGAAAAAGAATCATTTTTTTATTAGAACCGCCCCATTTTAGCCCAAAAAAATCTTTTGGCAAAAGGACTTTTTAATACTAATTTCGATACTATAGAAAATATTTAGCGCAAAAAAAATGGTACAGTCCTTGATTCCATAACGGCCGTTTTCGGTTCTCGAAAAAAGCGGCCGTTATGGGGTAAACGGCCGTTATGGAATTAGGCCCCTAATGAGGTTAATTTGGGAAAAATTGAAATAAAATGGCCTATTTAATTTTAAAATGTTAATTNTGAACCTCGGTTTCATATAAACGTGTAAGCACATGTGTATATTGTAGGAATCGACCAAAAGAGAACCCTTCTTTTCAAAAAAAGCTCAAGTTTCGATTACAAACGATTGTTTTTGCGGGAAACCTTTGACAAAAAATAATCGGATTCAGAAACAACAATTCAATATTTGTAGAATTTGTTAAAAGAGTATGCAGGCACGTGTTTATTTTGCGAAAACTAGAAGAAGTAAAAAACGAAAATTTGTTAAAACTTGCATTAGGGTTAAAATTACAACGACATAAATGACGTTACGACCATAAATGTTTCATAAATGTTTTTTTTAATCATACTGTTCAAAAAACTAAGATTATATACCCTTACGCCGTTATTTTTCAAATCAACCGAGAGAAAGCTAAATATTAATTAAGCAACATTAGAACGTTATGAGTTATTATTAATGAAACATACTTATTTATTGGCATTTTCGACTCTTTAGCACATTGGTCGTCCTAGCGATTGATAAAAAAATATTGTATGTTAACTTTTTTCAATAGTATAGATAAGGAATCATAGGTTGCAACTGACAAATAAAATTTGCTAATGGTTGAACTAGTTTTTGCGTGAGAATTATTTTCGTAAACTGCCTATTTATAGTCAGTTCGGCTAAGAGGGGTTATGCCGCAGCGTTCCAGAATGTCCCACGGTTCATCTTTTTTATGTAATTTGCAGCTTTAATTTGCCGTCAAATTAAAAGTATAATTTGTTTTTTTTTTCACGAAAATTAAGTGTTAAAGTTGCAACATTTTGAATCGGGTTCCCTAAAAAAAACTTGTGTACTTGAACATTTAATTTACATGGCATTGTAAAATTAATCTTTAATTTGCAAGAAAAAATTTACGTTTAATTTAGATTATCTTGAGTTTTTCAAGAAATAAAATTACGTGTTTCCTATTGGTTAATTCGCTCTTTTCTTTTTGGATGTATGGGTCGTGGTCGACATTCTGATCTAATTTGCAGGGAAATTAGTATACATAAGGGGCGCTTCCATAACGTCCGCTTTTTTCCTCAACACGGCCATTTACCCCATAACGGCCGCGTTTTTGTGAAAACCGAAAACGGCCGTAATGGAATTAAGGACTGTATTTGATTCGCCGTTGTTTGCTTGCTTCAAAACAAAAAACATTTTCTAGTCGAGCATTTTTTCTTTTCGTTTTTTTCTGCGCAAAAAAAGGACAGCGCGGTCTCTCAAAGAAAACGTTTATCAGGGAAAATTCACAAATTGGTTTCGCGACCTTTGAGGCGTTAATTGGTAAGTGTCAAAGAATGGAAGTGCGTTAATTACTAAAATCATTTATTCTGGCAATAATCAGTCGGACAAACAGTAGAAGAAATTAAGGTATGCCTGTAAGACACACCTAACAGTGTGTTAAGTCATAGTCAGTGCAGTAGGCTTGAGATCAACAATTAGGTTCAAAGATATCGAATTTGACGATAAATTTTTACTAATTACTGAACTCAAATAGGTCAAAATCCAAATCTAACGCTTTGAAACAATTCCTGTTCAAGGGCACTTGCAGCCACCTTTGACACTGACGTCGACGAGTTTGGCAACGGTAACAATTGAAACCTTGGCGTCCAAGACGATGCTAAAGTCATGTTTTATTATAATATATGCTTAACTCAAAAAGGGTCACATCTATAATTTAACGTGTGACCGTATTCCTGGCCACGCTTGACTGATTCGAACATTAATTTAAAATAATTCATGTCCTATACATTCCGCGCTATAATTTACTGGAATGGGTTATAATGACAATAAGTTATTGAAATTAATAATTTTTCAACCCAAACTTTGAAAGTATAAAACGTTCGTGCATTTATCCATCAGTTCGGCGGCGGAATTAAAATACGACTAAACTTACTCTGAGGCCATGTTGATTTCTGGAGCTTCGAAGCAAATTTCGTCTGCCATTTTTATGTGTTTGTGAGTACCTTTCGATCTGTCTTTTTCGACAAAAATCCGAGTATTTATCACGATTTCAACTGCGGTTACCGAGAGGTGGCCTCCAGAACGATTTGAGTCGAAGAGTGTTACCGCCGATCGTTAAAGCGGTAACGACCGGCTCGATTGATATAAATAAAATGAGTTCCGCTTATTTCTCAGCAAGTTATTAAACTCGTCAAAAAACATTAAAAATGCCAAAAATCTGTGTCCAATCACCCGAGGTCGTCATGAACGGAGAGTAAGTTAATATTACGTATATTCTACACCACCTTACCAGTTATCTAATCTGTTATTTTGCATGTTTTGTTCAAAAAATGTCAAGATAGTTGAATATTGTTACGATAATTGGGTAGAGCAATGTTTGAATCACGAACTCTCATTTTTCTCTGATTTTATTTTCTTCAAAGTGTTATAATTATGTTTTTCATTTTTTAATTGAAAGTTTTTTTACATGTTATCGGAAAATCCCCGTTTAACGGAACATTTAATATCTTCTTTTAAAAAATTACATTTCTGGGAATTTTAAAGAAAAATGCTTATATGGTGTACTTATAAATACGTTTGCTTAGTAGTTGTTAACTTATGTTAAATTGAATATTTAAGTATCAATCTCCATGCGCAAGTTGCTGTTGTGACCAAAGCAAAATTGGACGAAATTTCAGTTAAAGGCGATTGCAAGTGCGATTAGTTTAATTAGCAGTTTTGCATCACAATTACTTTCTGAAATATTCTGGCAATAAATCAACTCTATTAAATTCATCGATGTTTCAAAGTAAAGTCCCAGTACACTAGACGTACCTTTATCTTGTGTACCTTTATCTTGTGTACCCTTATCTTGGTAATTTGAGCCTATTTTCCATTATCTTTGTCCATTTTGTCGAAAGTTTTCGCAATAGTTTCGAGTTACGTAATCCCTAGTTTCCATTATCATGTCGTCGCCTACGCAATTTCAACTATACGCCTACGAAATATATCACCCGAAACTCGAAAATTGACTAATAGTCGGGACCTTTCAGACTTTTTCGCGGGCTCGGAATCTTTTTTTCTAAAAACCATCCTATCCGACAGTTTTTCCTCCTGAATCCACTCGTGCCAAAAATTTTTTTTGCAAAAATATTTCTTGGAATTCGAGAACGGTTGCTCCCCATGGAATCCATGGCCCATGGATTACTCCCTTTTAGCACCTCTTTTGCTCTCCAGCGTCAAAACGAGCCTTTTTCAAATTTTTTTTTGGCACGAGTGGATTCAGGAGGAAAAACTACGTCGGATAGGATGGTTTTTAGAAAAATTTCCGAGCCCGCGGAAAAGTCTGAAAGGTCCCTATGTCGCGACATGTCGGCACAAAATTCATTCAGTAATGTTTGTCACAGTGATAGTCTATCCGGAAGTACAGTATGTGGAACGCAGTATGTGGAACAGCTGTGACTGGAACGCAGGATCGGGAACAAACCTCGGGCAGAACAAACCATGGCTAGAACAAACTACAGTCCTGTCGCCTTTTTCTTGACACTTTCGTATGACTCATAGGGCCTAAAATCTGTCAAGATATGAGAACATTTTCGCAATTAAAGGCAAAAATAGCCCACTTGCACGCGTCATCATGACTCATCGGGCCAAAATCTCTCAAGAAACGGGGTTTTTGTCAAGAAAAAGGCTGTAAAGAAAAAGGCGATAGGACTGTATGGGTTTTTTATATCTGATTTTTTTCATTGAATTTGAAGGTCAGGAATGTCGCGGATTTTTTTCATTTTTTGTGTTTTTCATGAATATCTTTTTTACCGGACATTTTTTCAAAAATCGGAGACAACAGTTTTGTGCGCATTGTTAAAGCAAACCTTTTTGAAAAAAAATCAACAAAATTAAAAAAACTAAATACGATACAGAGGGTGCGCAGTTATCTTGCGAGTATTCTGTCACAAAGTACATTCAAATTCATACTACACGTAGTTACGATGATTTTTCTGTCATGTCATATTTGTAAATAAAGGGCGACTCACCTCCTTAATCATATTAACCTTTCTGCTATATACAAGACAAGGACAAAAAGGACATACCATGATATTTGATGAACTTGAATTTTAATGAAAAAAATAAAGATTTCAACTAAACGCTCCAAAGGTTATGCACAATGAAATGCGCTTAATTAGCCCAAAAAACTCAAACTAAAACCCTGAACGATACTATGATAAGACAAGAAAATTTGTGTGTCAAAAAGCGTTGCGTTAACGGACGGGGTGGTGTATTGTGTTCGACTTTAAAGTCCTACATTCACTACGACATGTGGCTAGAATTTTCCTCTTAATTTCATTTGTTTCAGTTTGCGTTCTTCACTCGTATTTCTCTGGCAAAAAAACACAAAAATATATGACACAAAAAATAAGTTAGTTGTAATTTCTTTTGTGGTTCAGACATCAACATATGAATAATCCTACTCGATGTGGAAAAAATCTACTAAAAAAATATTT
>SCLG01000089.1:195103-208048 GCA_004367875.1 Oikopleura albicans | reverse complement strand
CATCAACATATTGTTATGTCTGGAATTGGTCAGGTGATCACGCGTCGCAATTCAATTCGACCGCTGCATTTCGATCATTCATCGTCGATGCCATTCCGATAACTTCGACACAACAAGACAGAGATTTTTTTGAGATTTACCTAAGGTAGGTAAGTTTACCCATAGCCTAGGCGGCGTCTCTAATTGGCTCACAATATCAAACAAACAAAATATAAAACGAAACAAAAACAATTCAGGGGGGTTGAATATGATACAACGTATATGATAAGAAAAATACAAAATATTAATGCTTGAAGACGGAAAATTGCCCGAATGAATAGAAAAATCCGTTTTTCACTTCTAAAAATGCAGAAGCGTGATCTTCCATGTCAATTTTTTGAGTGACAAGCGAGATAAAATCAAATGGAAGTTGAATGGTTTCTAATAAAAAGGTATTTATTTATAGTTCTAAAGAAAAAAAAACTACGAAAAATAATAAATAGATGCTTATTTTGAACCACTCCAGGCGCTTTCCAAGTACTTTTTTGCTAGGGAAATCATGATTATAATAAGGTCATTTTATTGGGTTTCGAATTATATATAATTATAATCTCCAAAGCAAAGTAGTTTATTAAACACGGAAAATCATTANAACCGGAAGTGACAAGTTCAGGCTCAGATTCAAGGTCACTCTCAATAGTTATGGTGCGTGAAAAAAATGGGAAATGATTGCCGAAGGTTGGAAAAATGTGTACATGGCATTTTCAAATTGATTGAATGTATGTCTTGTCCACAATAACGTTTTATTTTTCATGCATGTTTGTAAACAAATCGAGCAGACCACCCTTAACCTATTTTAACTTGAAACAAAAATAATGATCTAGGAAAAAATTTGAAAATGTTTTCTTACAATTTTGTAGCGAAGGGCCTTAAGGTTATCAGAAAGAAAAAAAACAAATAAATACCAATTGCCGTATTTACGAAATAACTTTTTTTGCAAATTTTGGAACTATATTTTTGCGAAAAAAAGAAAATGTATCGTGCAGTTAGTACTCAAGGCGTGCCTTGTTTCCCCCAAAAGTTAGTGTGGAGTGACCCTGAAGACTCCTAAAGACGATACAAGTAAAATTAAATTAAAAGAAGAACACAAACAAATTTTAGCAAATTTCACTCGTGGGAGTGATTTCCCAGTTTATCGAAAAATTTGAAATTTTGAAATGCTCAAAATTTCTAGAATTCGTGGATTAACTCATTTTTTATGCACTTGAACTGATTCACTAAACCTTTACAGATAATCTGAAGTGAACTATATGTATTCAATGCGGTGTAATAAAAAAATCATGTTGAGTTGTAAACAAATCGAGCATACCACCCTTAAAAAATGATTTAAACTTATTTTAAGGACGAATTTTTCTTTTTGACCCGAAAACGGCGCAGTGCGTGGGTGGGTTCTGGAAAATTTCGAGTCAACATGTTGACCCGATAACGGGTTTTGACCCGATAACGGCGCAGGGGGTGTATTATAAATTATGAGTCATCATTTTTGGGGTTTTTCCAAAAATGTTGAATTCTCATTGGTCAAAAACGAAAAATGTATTGCGCAATTCGCTAAATCGGGTTATCTTACCAAAACCCCCTAAATTGGGTTATTTTACCAGAGAAAACAGAGTTTTTAAACGTTTTCGCCTACGCACTAACAGGTTATCTTACCAAAGTTAGGTTATCTTACCGCTTTTTTAGCGTTTATAAAGGTAAGATAACGTGTTAGGTGGTGTATTTCGATAGGAAAAATAATCAACTTAAAACACTTTTCGGGTAACGCTCTAGTGCCATTATGGCACAGTCTGCCATATGAACCAAATTCTAGAGCTGGACCTTTTGCGCGCTCACGGTCGATTTAGAAAATAAAAATCAATATTTTTCTGTAGTTCGACTAAACGAGTATTGACTAAGAGTATATATTCAATTAGTTTCAATAAATCTGATCAAATAATATGATACAGTTTGTCCTATAACTTATCGGCGAAAATATCGAAATAATTTTCTGGTTGATTTTCGTTATTAGTCCTCACTCAAATTGTGACATTTTTTTCTTCTCCGAATATGGTAGTATGAACAAGGGTTCGGCAAAATTGAATCTTTTTTTGGCTGGGCTCGGCCAAATTTCCAATTATTGTGTCGAGCCCTGGGTAAAAACAGAGATAAAATCTTTAAGAAAACAATTTTATATACCACGGTGGTATTACCATCTAACTATTTGAAATGACAGTTTTCATTTGAAATAAAACTTTGAATTTGAAAAACCAGTTTTTTGAGATAAAAAAGTGCTATTTTAAGCTGTTAGTGAGTGTTTGTATTGTTATGAGAAAAAACGAAAAATAAAATTGATTGATAATTCGTATCAGCGTTTAATCAGAAAAATTGAGTTATTTTGTTTTCTGACGGCAATAACGTACCAACGTAGTATTGTCGTAAATAACTGGTATAATAATACCCGTGTTTAAATATCAACTAAAGCGACGGTAGACGTTTCAAATTTATTTGTTAAATATCAAATTAACGTTGTTCTTTGGCGCTAATTCCGGAAAGGGGTGATTTAACTGTAAAAAAGGCAAATCCTAAAATATCTGAACTCATACTGAACCTGTACTGAACTTTTGGTCATAGAATGTCTAATACAGGGCTCCGCATGAATGGCTTTAGACACATGGTTTGGCTTGGCTTGGCTTGGCGAACAATTTTTTTTGAAGTGGAAAAAGCCAAGTCAAGCCAAAAATTTTTGAGAATGTAAAAAGCCAAGCCAAGCCAAATTTATTCGAGAGGGGGAAAAGCCAAGCCAACTCAAGCTAATGAAAATTCCTGGCTTTGCCGAGCCCTGGGTTAATAAGTTATTAGTAATAACACGGTAAAACGAAAAAATTGTCGTTATCGCTTATTTTTTATTCCCTGACAAAATTACATGGGTTGGTACCGTTAAGCCTGAAAATTAAAGCCGGTTGATATTGCAACACCAAAGAATTTCCGTACTATCCAATGAGTGACAGAAATGCTCAATTTAAGGAATAAATCAGATGTAAAAAGCCTCCAAATTGACATCTGGCTGACTAGAATCAAAATAAACTGAACAAGTGAACTTGGACCTTCTGTGTATAATAATTAAACGTTTAGAGCAACGACTATGATTATGTGAACAACATGGATACGGCTAGCAAGGAACATGCCCGACAAAGTGGCTACGTGAAGGATCCGCGTGTACCCGATCAACCAGGTCCCGAGTTCACCACCACCATACTTAGGCATGCTGGAAAATTTTTTTTTTTGTTTTTTTCAACCCAAATTTTGTGTCACATTTTTTTGGGCATATAAAAAGTTTCGAAACAATTTTTTTGCTAAGTATCGCAGTGATTTTCAAACGCGGTACTCTAGCGGTGAAACGTGTCAATTTTTCTAAATTTTTATTTCTAATTTGTGGGTTGTGTTGGACCGGAAGTGGTACGTCTGAAAAGTATCGGACACTATTAGTAACATCCAGTGGTCTCTCACTCAACTTTTGATAGTAACAGATAGCCTATCTCAGAGATAGCCTATCTGAGATAGGGTTTATGACGTCACGTGACGTCAGAATAGTGCTCACATAAGCATAAGAAAAGTCAAAAAGTCGATTTTTGCCGGAAGTGGTAAGTTCGGTTGTTACCAGACATGTATTATAAGTTATAACATTCATCGATATGTCATCAGCAACCTCTGACAAACAGATTTGGTCATGACGTCACGTGACGTCAGAATAAGGGTTAGTGAAGGGTCCTTTTGACCTCGAAAATGCTCTCTAGCGCCAAGACGTATCTCCTCTTTCATTTTTTTTAATTCACCAACGTAATCTACGCATAAGAGAGAGTTTCACAGAAAGCTCTTTTTTCCGTCCAGAAAAGTCTGAATTTCATAGTCTGAAAAGTCTCATTATCCAAATTTTAGATTGGAAAAATTTATAATGAAACACTCTCTTACATGGAGGTCTGATAATCATTATAATTTATAAGGTCAGACACACAAAAAAAACTGACGTGACCTGTCAAACTGAGGACAACGTTAGATATAATTTATACTGTATAAATTATACATTATTAATAACTAATTTATAAAGATTAAAAACGGTTTCAAGTGACGGTTAAAAATGCGCCAATCAATGTAGCGGTTTGCCCACTGTCCAATCTGATCATATTTCATTGTTTTCATGAGTGAAAATAGAAAACAAAAATCGATTGAATCCATCACTAGTGTGTAGTAAACTCGATTGCATTTTTTAGATAATAAATATTCCGATAAAAACTTGTGATACGAAAAAACAATTGCATGGCGAACACAACAGAAGAGAAAAATCTATTTGTGGTAAACCAGGCTTTTGATTGCGATGTATGTGCTTTTCTGTTCCAATCATTGCCAAATGCTTATGGAGAACTTACGTGTACAGTATGCCACAGGACAGAGAATGAGAATCCTATGGTAGTATATTACATATACACCACCTTACTAAGTAAGTTAAGACGTAAGATATGTTTACTAAACTTAGTATAGTATAGTAGATAACGTTCACTACAATAACGTTCACATCAATTTTTTTGTGTTGTTTGGTCGCAAATTGTTGTTCAAAATATGGTGTCGCGACCACATCGTCGCGAAATGGTGTTTTGGGTGAGGTTTTGCGACCACTGTTTTTAAGTAGAAAAAAATGCTTGCGAAATCATATTTTGAACAACAATTCGCGACCAAATGGTGTGGTCGCGAAAGTACTCATAAACGGGGTTTTTACCCTTCACATGTGTACTATACACTGTATAGTCGGCGTTTTGTCCTTATACGATGAATCACATTGAAGTATTAATGATTTAAGATTACGTCATATAATGATGCGTCAACCAAGGAATGCGAGTACATTAGGGCAGTGTTGGAAAAGTTGGCCAACGCTCGAACTTTTCTCAACGCCCAACGCAAGCGTTGGCCATCGCTCGGATTTTTCCCAACGTCTGCGTCACAAAATTTTTCAAATCCAGACATTGGCTATAGTAACGTTTCACCCAGGCGAACAACCTGAATATTGTTACAAAAGTGTTCATAATTTTACAATCTCACGACTTGATTAGCGATTTTCATTCTTTCACAGAACGATGACTTTTTCCTATGGGTTTAAAGAAAAATCTAGCTCTGACAAAACGCAGAATAAAAAGGCCATCACCGAGCCAGTGAAGAAAATAAGAAACAAGACAAATGAAGAGCACATCAATCGGCGTGGCAGTAATCGAAAACGTAAGTAACATGTGTAGGGTGGCCGCCTGTGGTACAAGGCACATGTCGTGTTCTGAACGACCTGATGTTTTTATAGAAATGATAGAATTTATCCGATAATACACCCTAAACATGTAATAGTTTTACTGATTTAATTTGTAGATTTGATTCTGGAAAATTACATCCGTATTGGGGGTGAACTTTCATAACGAGTCCATTTGTTGACTGTTTTGGGGATATTTGTTAAGCCTTTTGGAAGAAATCGTCCGTATTGATTGAGCTTGTATTGAGATTAAGGACTGTATAGTATTCAGTCCGTATACACGTGGTTTTTAAGGAGGTGAGTGACCTTTTGTTTACAAATAAAACTGAAAATCAGGAAAATGGCCCTTAGAAATATTTTTGGTCATTTTATCAGTTGACCAAGGCTTGCTGATTATAGTAAAGTCCTTTCAAGTTTATTTGGAATTGTAAATCTAGAAAATTTCGACATTTGAAAATTCCGACATTTGAAAATTTCGACTAAACACGATTATGAAAAAATGCTTGTACCATTAGTGGAAGTAAAATGCTCTGAAACAACTTTCTTCTGTATTATTTCGATATGATATTATCTAATGTCTAGCTTAATAAGAAAACATCTTCGATCACAAAATTGATGCCAAGTCCCATTACAGAGGACACTTATTACACAAAAATATTCGTTTTTGGAGATGATTTCTACGGACTGTATTTTTATTTTTTGAGTAGTTTTAGTAGTATTAATTGTATTTGTTTTGTAATAGTTGCTTTTAAGCAAGGCGGTGAAAACGTTTGAAGCCGATTTTTGGTATCTGTTTTATCATTAAAATTCATAGTCGTGAATCTGGCGCATTTGAAAACTTTTAATGTTTTTCGCGATTTTTTTTTNTTTTTTTTTATCAGACATTTATTCAAAAATCGAAGACAACAGTTTTATGCTCCTTGTTAAAACGAAGCTTTTAAAACAAAAAAGAACTCAATAGCATCAAATTTGTAAAACTAGATCCAATATCCGATTTGATTTTTGGCAAAGTTCATGGCTTTGTGAGCGGCCTATGGTAATAGTTTTGATTCGGCAAAACAAATAAGCTGATGCGCGGGAGTTTCGTTAGTTTCAAAAAAGTTCATTGAAATTCACAGTCTACAACATCTTTTACGATCACTTTTTTGGCATGACATATTTGTACACAGAGGGTCACTCACCTTCTTAATCGTTTTTGGCCTTATTATCATTTTTTCTCAGGATCGGCGCGGCCATATAAAGTTCGAAGTCCTCCGCCAAAACAACAAAAGTTAACTTCAAACGAGCCTGTGGAGCATCAACAGGGGACACCGGATTCGGGGACCTCGGTGACTTACGATTCGGAACTTGAACAACTGAATTCTGAACGGTAATCAGCATTTCATGAAATTGTCCCTTTTTTACACATAAATTAAATGGCTCTCATCCTTAAATGGCTCTCATTTCTTATCGAGTTCAAAAATCCTCGGTTCGTTTTAACCAGGTAAATTAAGAGGGTAATTGCGACTTACAAAACTACCACTCGTGAATTTTGGAGAGGTCGAAGTTTTCTGAATTGAGCTCGCAAAAACACCAATTCCACCACTTTTTGCGAAAAAAAAAGTAGAAATTTTAATAAAACGCCTCCTAGCGGCTAAGTAGGATAAGCTTTCTGGAAACATAGGAAGGACCAAAAATTGGTAGGTTCAATACCTTTAACCTGTTGGGTGCGTAAAACTTTTAAAATAAATATTTAAGAAATTATGANTGAAAATATATGGCTCGTTTGGAATGGATTTTTGAAACAAATACATGTATAGACGAAATCTATAAATCTGTTAGTTGTACCACATTTTTCGTATTTTTAATAATTTTTCTACATTTTCACGATCAATCATGATCAAAATATAACCTGGATAATATCCAGTGGATATTCAAAAAATTCAGAAAAGTACGTTTTCTCAATATTTGAGTGAGCATTAACTCGCTCAAAATTGAATTTTGACCATTTTTCATTTTAGACCGTTGATTTTCTTTTGGAGTTTTTTTAATTTTCAACGGATTTACTCGGTAGGAAGCGCAAATTAACCACGCGTCATGTACGAATTTTTGGTCCTTCCTATGTTTACTCAAATTCTCAACACATCGACCAGGATAAACTTTTTTTTCGTCGATTTTCCTCACAAATCGTAAATTTGGCCGACAAATGGTCTCCTGGGGGTTAAATTTGGAAAGTTTTATATAATATTATTGGATGTTCTTAAAATATAAGCGGTCGGCATTACAGAACTGCCTTTGTA
The DNA here is from genome assembly GCA_004367875.1 of Oikopleura albicans. Taxonomy (NCBI): domain Eukaryota; kingdom Metazoa; phylum Chordata; class Appendicularia; order Copelata; family Oikopleuridae; genus Oikopleura; species Oikopleura albicans. Next base: position 200,467 of record SCLG01000089.1, on the reverse strand, counting down.
TTTATTATACCATAATCTAGTCAGAAATGACAGCCTAAGCCGGCGGTGCTACACACGGTGTGCTTGAGTGGCGAAATAACACTAGCATGTTGGTGGCGAATCGGTGTTAAATAGAATTACTTTAACCCGGCACCGTATCCCATCCCCCTTGAGACCTTCTAAGGTCCCGCCTACAGCCGTCGTAAATGCTGGAAAGCTGAAATTTTGTGCCTTCGTTCCTCATACTCCAAAGAAAAACGTGTCACAATTGATTTTTGAAGTTCTATAAAATATGGGTTTTATGGGATTTTTTAGCTTTTTTAAGGATTTGGCCCTTAAAATTCATTGGTCATATAAATTTAGAAGACAATATAGTTTTTAGGGTTGTTTCAATCGTAGAATTCGATCGCTTAATCAGATTTTTGAAAAAACAACTTTTTTTTTTGAAAAATCGGTATTTTTATATAGTGCGAACTCGAGTGATTTTGCTGTATGGCCGGCTTTCCGCATTACTTCCGAACAAAATGTGCGTAGGACATTTATAAGTACTCAATTAAATACTCATTTTTGTTCCCGTTTGATTAAAAAAATCAGATCGTTAATTGATCATCGGAGAGCCGACTAATAGACAAATATGTGCGAGCCACACATGGTGCCCAGATACGGTGCCGGGTTAAGAGAGAAAAAATAAGCCATGACCACCAAATTTTTTCGAAAAAAAAACTGTTTTGGCCAAAATGTTTGCCACGAAAATTTAGCTTTCAATATTTTTGGAAAATCAAGGCCAAGTTCAACGAGTCACGTGAGAAATTTGATTGAAGGCCTTCAAATAGGCCATTTTTATGTCCATGTTTTAAGTGCCTTAATTAATTTAATGGCCTATTTGAAGGCCTTAAATAAAATTTATCACGTGATTCGTTGAACTTGGCCTTGATTTTCCAAAAATATTGAAAGCTAACTTTTCGAGACGAACATTTTGGCCGAAACAGTTTTTTTCGAAAAAAAAAATGGTGGTCATGGCTTATTTTTTGCTCTCTAAGTTACAATGGTGAAATTAACGACCCTTAATAATTTTCTCGAAAAAACGATGCAGCGCTACCGACTTTGGCGAAGTTAACCCTTATTTGAGAGGCCCTTATTTGGCGACCCACTATCTAGTTTGACCTAAACGAAGAAAAATGATCACCATGGTTCATGGTTTAAATTCACCAAAAGGTGAATTACAACAATTTTAAACCATTGCTATATTTCAGGAAGGATTTAAACAATCTTTGTGGGAAATGCAATGATAACTTCAAAGACATCGTCGCAGATGCTGCTGTTCAATGTGATGTGTGCCTAAAATGGTTCTGTGGAATTTGTGTCCCACCTTTCTTTTATAACGAAGATGATCCTTACCTCTGCTTCAAATGCATCAAACGCGATGATGCAAAGCGTAAGTCGATAACAAAAATTATTTACTCTCTCAGATTTAATTTTCACCAGGAAGAGAAAAAAAAATAAAATAAAAACCATCTTTTTGTCAGGTTTTTGCTTGGATAACAAAATATTTGTAAATGTCCATTCGAAAGAACACCATATTTGGAATGAACGCCAAAATTCGAAAGAACACCGTATTTCGAAAGTTTACCCGGTAGCACTGACCCTGGTTCATCCCACTTGTACCCGCAATCTTTTTTTTTTCAGAAAAGGAAACCGCATTTTGGGGCGCCACTTAACCAAACACGACCTAACCATTTGAAATAATAGTTTGCATTTGAAATAACAGTGGTCCCGTCAAAACACAACCCATATTTGGATTCTAAACGGAAAATAGGCCATACCGCTAATTCTGGGTCGTAATAACTCAATTGCTCAAAAATTCACCGATTCCTAAGATAGTCAGCGCTGATTTAAGACATTTTGCTTATTTCTTTGAATGTTTTTACATGGTATCGATGCATGGAAACCGGGATATATAATTTGTAGTTTTGATCAGAATATTATTTGACACCAATGTACGTGAAAACGAAAATGAAGATTATGGTATTGGTACTGTGGTTCCTTGAATTGATTTTTCAGAATTGGCGGCGGCGAACCAAAACGGACACCAGAACCAAAACACACGACTGGGGCCAATACTCGTATGCGACAACCCATGGTGTACCTATAGCGCTCAAGTTAATCGTAAGTTGTTTCTGCGAAATTTTACGCAGACTTTAGCATTTGTTTTTGTAAAAACTGAATATGAAAAAGTCTAATTTAAGGATCAAAATCAATAACGATGAAGAAGGCTCAATATTTAGTAAAAAATCATGAGGCAGCATGCAAACAAAACTTTGAGGTACGTTTAAGAATAAGAAGTAGGCTGTCTGTAATACGGCTGTCTGTAACTTAATTACATGCAGGTATCTTCCAAATATGGACTTGCGACATTTAGGCGCCTTTTTTTTCATCTCGAGCTTTTTTTTGTTCGTTTTTCTTATATCGCACTTATATAACGTGTCTTATCAGAGGACTGTTGATATCGATGAAAATATATTACTCTCTTCCTCTTCATCTCGTTGATTCACTTGTAACTTTTATACAAGTGGTCTATATTCTCAACGAACTGCATGTAACACACATTACACGTCGGCCATAGATTGTTCCGCGAAACCGATCTTTTTGTTGCTTTATTTTATCCAGCACGTTTCGCGAAAAGAAACCTTTTCAGAAAAGTGCCGATTAGCTGGATGACTGATAATTGCGCAGGCGGTGTATGAAAATTTTGTTTTTAGAAGGGCAAACGCTACATGCGAAATAAAGCAAAAGGAGCCAAATATGTTCCAATTACCCAGCATGGCCTTGAGCTAAGGCGCCAAGGCGCTATCATTGTCAAGGGCGAAAAGCCCGATGATGAGGCAACGTCAACTTCCACAGATTTACTTACAAAAATTTCGGATAATGGCAATGAAGATATTGGAAATCCGGACAACTATTCGGATTCGAGTGACGACGAGTTCTTTGCTGGGAATTTGCCACATTCGACGGAAATTTGAGTGCCAAAATAGCAGTCGAAATTTTCGACTCTGAACTTATTTTTTTTTCACGATATATACTTATGCTACTGTCTTAAAAGGCCAGGATTTGGCCAGAACAGATTTTTATTTGATGGGCCTTAGCAGTGTTGCGAAAGTTGGCCAACGGTCGATTTTTCGCATCGCCCAACGCAAGCGTTGGTCAACGCTCCAAATTTTCCCAACGTAAGCGTTGGTAAACGCTCAAATTTTCCCAACGCCCAACGGTCAAATTTTCCCAACGCAAGCGTTAGCCAACGCTCCAAAATTTCCTAACGCATCCCAACTCCGTTTCCAACACCGGGCCTTAGGGGTACCTAGGATTGTTTTGTCGCCTTTTACACGTTATACCCTTTAAGACAGTACCTATACAAATATGCTGTACTATAACTGTTGTTTTCATACGGATATTTTGCACTAAAGTTCTCAGGGAAGAAGCTTGGAAATCACTTGTTTTGTATTGGCATCGCATATACTTCCGCAAAGTATGAAAAAATTGTCAGATAATAGCACAAGCGGTAATTGTTTGGTGAATTTTCCATAATTTTGTCGAGCAAAAAAAACTACGGTCTACTTCGAAAACGGACGTTACCTAGAATAGCGTCCGTATTTGGGTGATTTTGTTATAAAGTGTCCATTTTCGACATTTTTGGAACATTTTTAGCACAAAAACGTCCTTATTGAAAGAAAGCGTTCGTATTGAGAGTAATGACTGTACCGAATGACAATTACGAATAATCATGCATTATAAATGTGACAAACGAACTTGAGCGTGACATAATACTGTTATTAACGCAATTCGGTTTTGTTTTTTGGATCGGAAGCAATTTCCCACGTAAGTCGCTTTATTTTGAGTGAGTCTTTTGTGGGATTGGTCCGTCGCTGGCCAATGAGCGCGTAGATTGAGGTTTGGTTTGAGCATTGTAAAAAAANAAAAAAAATTGACTTACACGCGCTTTTTTTTATCCAATGAACGCGCGAGTATCCTGTGTATTCGTGTAGAACGGAATATGATTAAACGACACTATTTCGCGCGCGCTGATTGGACTACGTTTATAGCGAAGGTGAGCCGTCGGCCAATTATCACATTTCGTTCTGTCCCCGCTCAACACGAATACACATGATACTCGCGCTTTGATTGGATAAAAACTAGCGCGGGTAAGTCAACATTTTTTCTCTTTTTCAATACTCGAACCTAACCTCGATATACGCGTTAATTGGCCACCGATGCGGACCAATCCCACAAAAGACTCACTCAAAATAAAGCGACTTATGTAGGAAATTGCTTCCGATTCAAAAAACAAAATCGAATTGCGTTAATAACAGTACATACTCATGCGAATATTTCCATCAGTTATTGAGTTAAAATATTGTCAAAGTTACGTAAAAGTGAAATGTAGTATTTAAACATAACACGAGTATAACAGAATGATTTTAACACTTGTACTTCTTTTTCCGCAGCAATTGTTTGCCCAGAAGCATTTGGAAACACGATTAATTGAAACCACGAAAGGATTTAAGGACAACTCAAGCTGCTCTAATCCGACGCAAAATGATAACGCAATCAAGGTATAAAAAGTTTTTGGTGATAAAGTTGATAATCTTTCAATTGAAAAACATCATCATACCATTTATAAGATTTTTGTGATCACATGTTTTGACAACAGTTACCTTAGAGCAGAAATTAATAATGATTGCTTGGATGTGGTTATAAGGTCTTAAGTTTGGACCTTTAAAGGCCAATTTAGTTTTGTGCACTAAACTTACGTCAGTTTTTTGCACTGAGGTTAAATCAGTTTATTTTTGCACTAAGGTCAAGTCAATTTTTGAGAAGCATGCTTTAAATCAGGTCTTCTTACGCTTTTATTCGAAGACCTCCCCGACACCATCCAAGCCTTCCAAAAATCATTTTTTCCCAAATTTTCCCAAAAAGCATGCTCATCAAAAAATGACCTGACCTTAAAAATAAACTGACTTGACCTTAGACTTAGGTCTTGCACTGAGCAAGAAACTGACATGAGTTTAGTGCACGAAACTGACTTGGCCTTATAACGGTACCAACGTAAGACCTTATAACGTATATAAGACATCCGCTGTAGTAAAGAGTGAATAATTATTGTACTTTATTCAAATCTAAATTTATTTAGTGTCAGCAACTTGTGGATAAAAACTCTTTGACCTGTCAGCTTAACTGTAGCGGTGATATTGAATGTTTTGTGGAATGCAATACGCAGAAGCGCGAGCAATCAAAAAATTGTCCGTGCGCCGAATATTGTCCAAGTATATTACTTTATATTTTATATATTTACTTTATGTTTAATACTCTCATAAGAGACAACATGGCATG
>SCLG01000089.1:161304-194697 GCA_004367875.1 Oikopleura albicans | reverse complement strand
TAGATATCACTTGTAAGGACTGTTTTATATTATACAGTCCTTAATTCCGTAAGGTCCGTTTTTGGTTCGCGAAAAAAGCGGCCGTTATGGGGTAAACGGCCGTTATTGAATTAGCCTTTCCACCATGGGGGCCCCATGGGGTTTATTTGAAACAACTTGTAATAAAATAGCTTATCTCTATTTCAAAATATTCATTTGACGCCTTATTTCATGATTTATGGTTACAGTTTTGTATTATAATAATTTATCTTATCATTTGTATTGATATGGCTGATTTTAATGATATTATTTAAAAAACGGCCGTTATGGGATAATCACATTTTCGACGAAAAAATCGGCCGTTATGAGATAAACGGCCGTTATGGAAGCGCCCCTTATCGAATCAGGACTGTATATAATTATCAATTTCAGATGGTTGTCCATGTGAAAATTATGAGTGCGGCCTTGGTGGGTTAAACAATACCCTGTTGGTGGTTTACTATCATAAGGAACTCTTTCCCGCTACTTTTAATGTGCAAGATCATTCTTTAATACACCTTGATTTCAAATTTATATTCGGAGACAACACTGGTAGTTATCGTTCTTGTTCTGTCATGTACAACGGGAATATGTTCATATTTGGGGGAGGCTTTGGTGATAAGAAGCAAATATCACGGGTAACAAACTGTGGATTAGAGCGCGTTGGAACCTTGCCAGGGCTCGGCATAAGTCAAAAAATAATGAGCTGGCCTGGAGTGGCCTGCCGAGGTCATAAATAAAAAACGAGCTGGCCTCGGGTCTCTGCGGTTTAAAAATTGAAAAGCTTGGTGTTGCCAAGTCCTGTGTGTCATCAGAGCTCGGGATGTGTCGGAACATAATCAGCTGGCCTCGCCTGGCCTGTCGAGCTCATAAAAAACGCGTTGACCATTCAAGCTCAAAATACAAAAAAAGGAGCTGGCTCGTCTGTGGAACGCAGAAAAAAATGTTGGTTGTTGCCGAGCCCTGTTTGCCATCTACGTTTGAAGCAGGAACGTGTCAAACTTATGAAGATGCCAATGGTCAAGAATTTGTCTTATTATGTTTTGATCTAGTGAAGAAACAAAATTGTAAACGGTAGGTTTGAGTTTTTTCGTAATGATTTCAAAACACAAACTGTCTTAAAATTGACCGAATAAGTTTGAACTTCTGAAGTCAGTAACTCGGTAACTAGGGTCAGCGGCTAGCCGCTAGGACCAGCACAGCCTAGCCAGCACAGCCTAGCCAGCACAACCTAGCTAACATAGCCTAGCCAGCACAGCCTAGACTGACCCGGTCAATGTTTAATTTTGTTGAAATTATATGTCAAATACTGGTTTTCGTTGAGATTTATACAATAGTAAATTTTTTAGGTTTGTTAATGGTACCGTCAATGCTGAGGCTTCGACGAAATTTGATCACGAATGGACCACATTGGCTGATTATAATAATATACCTTTAATTGTTGGTAATTATCAAAATTCACAAATCGTTGAGACTTTCGAAAAAGATCATTGGCTTCAATTGGAAAACTGGCCTTATGCTGATAAATATTATTATGCTTACTCCACCGTCCGGTTCAAACAAAAAGCTTATTTTTTCGGTAAACTAGCTTATATTCAAACAAAACGCTAATTTTCCTAATTCAAGGTGGATATGTTGATGACTTTTCAAAAAGCACGAATATTGTGTCTTCATTTGGCGAAAAATGGTTTTTAGTTGGAAAGCTCCTTTCCCCTAGAAGTGAACATCGGTCAATCATAAAAGATGATGTCGTTATTCATGTGGGGGGTCAATCTGGTCATCAATAGTAAGATAATAATAAGTTTTTAATTAAAACCAGAATACTAATATAATAGAGCCTTAACTTTCATAAGCGCAGTTTTTGCTTCTGGAAACATTGAATGAGTCCCAAATTAACCCACGAGGGGCGCTAATTCCATACCTCAGAATGAGATAAACGACCGTTGGGAAGCGCCCATTATGAAAGTAACGACAGTGCTAGCTTTGTCTCTAGCTCCTGCGCTCCCGACAGTACCGTATGGCACCGTTTTCTTTTATTTTGCTTATAGCTCGAAATCGATAAGAGTTAACCCCGATCGTTTTTTTTATTTTCATATGCCTACCACGGTTTTTTTTGTTAGGACTATAAATACGATTAACCGGTCGTTGAAATCCGGTTTTAATATTTGTAAACCTATTAATAATAGGCTATCTAATAAATCCAATAAATATATACAACCAAGTCCATCATTTTAGTTTTATAGATTTTGAATAATTGGGCACGGCCTGGCACTTTAGTTTCAAGCAGCAGTGCAACATGGCACTGTCGGGAGCACGAGAGGTGATTATAAAAGGGATCGCAGATTTTGATAAAAACGGCCGTTATGGGATAATCACTTTTTGGAGGAAAAAAGCGACCGTTATGGGACAAACGGTTTTTACGGTCTACAGATTTCTAATCCATTCCTTTGATTTATTTCTCCTAGTTTCGAGCAATGGAAGTTTGAGAGTGACGGCACCGTTTCACAAGAAAATCTGAACAAGACGTTAACAAACTATCATTTTCCGGAATTATTTTACGTAAATGATAACTTTTGTTGATTATTATTTTTCGTACTTTTGTTTAATAAAAATACACGATTGTAAAATCCGAAAAGTAAAAAAAAAACTCATGAAAACAACGGAAACATGACATTCGATATCAAAATTGGTATCTGGAAGTTTATTTGTTTGAATGTGCCCAAATGATATAGTTGTACTATAGAGGCATCTCTGGGAGAAATAGCTATTGCAAAGACAAGTTTCGTTAACGATCGTTACCAACCGTTAGGGGTTAACTTGAAGATAATGAAGAACACGGTGACAGGGAAAACAATGACTCAGCTTTTCAACTCTTGTGCGCCCAGCCGCCCATTTTTTTCGTATTGTGATCACTAATTGTGTTGAATGCGGTTTTCAGATTGCGTTAATGATAAGGCGTAATCGGACGCACGAGAGTTAAAGTTCCATAATTTACAATTCATTGTTGAGCCCTTGAATAAGAGCGTCAATTTCACTCTGCTTTTTTGAAATCATCTGGTCGATTGAGCTTATTTGATTAAGTAGGGTGGGCGACATTTGATTTGTGGTCGCGGTAGGCGACTGCTTCGTTGGCTCGTGAAGTATCAGGATCAGCTTTTTCAGCATTTGATTTAACTCCCCGCAGTCGGTCAACAACTCACACAAAGAATGCTTTAGAACTGAAAAAATAAAATATTAAATATTGACGGGGAAACTGACCCCACAGTGAATTTTGTATCACAAACAACACTTTTTAATGTTCATCAGAAAACAAGACGTCTTGTGAGAAAATTTACAGTCCCTGCTCCAAAAGCGTGGTTAAAATATATTTAAACTTTTGAGTTATATGCAGCAGTTGTATACTTTCTGCAAAAAGTCTGTTTTCTCTGGCAAAAAATAAAAGTAGGTTACTTGTTTGTGAACAAAATACGGTGCGGGGTTAATCTTTGGGGTATGATTTTTGTTTGGTTGTTTTAAATTGTGTAATTTATTGTAAAGATTATTGGTGTTAATAATCTTTTCGTTGAGGGAGTGGCTATGAAACAGTGTTTGAAGCGTTGGAGAAAGTTTGTTCCTAACGCGTTGGGACCGTTGTTAGAATACAGGCTAGCAAAGAAAGTGGCCAGAAATTAAGACTTCAAAAAGATAATAAAAATTGCTTAACTCCAAAGTTAATTTATATGATATACAATTTGTGCTTAACGTTATGCAGACTATATACAGTTCTTACTCATTTATCGGGCGTTTTCGGTTCTCAAAAGTAGCGTCCGAAAAAGGAGCATTTTCACGAAAAGTACCATTTTTAGAGATAGCATTTACGGAAAAAGTGATTTTAAAGTCCAATGAATCTTGGAAATGCTACCACATGTGTAACCCCTTATTAATGACATTAGATAAACGAGTTAGCGAAACCCAACATGAAAAAACCCATATGCTTGATATGTCTAGATGAAGGCGTTAAACCGAAAATTAGGCTCAGTTTGAACAGTTTGCATTTCGACATAAGGAAATCCTTATGGTGATTGTGTTATTGCTAATTTCGAGGATGTTTTTTTTTTATTGCAATTGCAGTAAATTCGATGACTGAGTGTCTGCTTGATTCTAAACCCTAACCGAACTAAATATAGGTCCGTTGGGCGGTTCAAAATATATTTTACTCATGGATGCGTGTAACTTAAGACAATGCCGTGGACTTGACTCAAAACCCTTACCTAACCTTAACCTAACTAACTATAAGTCCCTTAGGCGCTCAAAATTATTGGCTACTTATATATTGGCATTGTTGGCAAACTCTTTATGGGGTTTAGGTTATTCTTTTTGTCAATGCTTTTATTGCAATTGCAATAATTCTGGTGACTTTGACCGGGCACGAGTTATTTGGTTTACCAAATGACCGTGGTTAGCGATGTAATTAACTTACGGGGATTGATATCAATTGCAGTTCATGCAGAATTAAAAATTCATGCAGTCTTTTTTTGTTTAACAAAAGACTAGTTAAAGAAAGAAGAAGATTGTTTAGTTAACCGTCATGCGCATTGTGCATACAATTTGAAAATGTAATATTCCACATCGACTTTCATATAATGGTTTTTGAGCACAAAAAATCTGTGATTAACCACCAATTTACATGTTGGTAGTTAATTTTAACAAATTTGATTGGAAACAAAACATAAATTAAAATCGTACTATCGCCGCGTTCATCAGAAAATCATTTCAAAATACAAATTATAGTTGATGAAAGGTTGCGTTTTTCGGACAAAAAACGGACGTCAGAAGTGGCGTACACATTGTTTCAAGAATATAACATCAAACATTAAACCGGCCGCCTCACTTTTATTCACCATTTTTGCCCAGGTTTTTCAAATCCAGGCGTGATAATTTGACAGGGGTTGAAATTATCGAAACAAAATGAGGCGGTCATTTATTCTTTGCATCTATTGGTGGGTAAGTACAATTGAAAGTTATGTCCATACCCAAAAGCAATAAACTAAGGAGAATTACACAGGAAAATAGTAGAAAAAAGAAGAAATTTTTATTCTGAAATCTATCGCAGTGATTTTCAAACGCGAAAAAAAATGTTACCATTTTTTGGTAACTTTGCTTGACAGCGCGTCTGAGGCCTATGTGGCCTGTCATTGGTCCTTTTTTGAGCTAGATCCTTCTTTAAGCTTTAGAATTCAGAGCATTCTAATCTTTAAGCTGCATTGAGCTATAAAAAGGACCAATGACAGGCCACATAGGCCTCGGACGCGCTGTCAAACAACGTTACCAAAAAGTGGTAACATTATTTACTTTTTTCGCGTTTGAATATAACTGCAATACTTTTAAAATTTAACCTAAATTATTCGACTAAGTTTGCAACAATGATTTTAAAAGTGGATGCAGCGACAAAGTATTATAAAGGACCAAATTACAGCGATTTATGGGATTCTCCATATATTTTGATATTATTTCAATAGTTGGCTCATTTCAATAAATGTGTTTGCTCACCAATTTTTACAAAAATTCCATGCGGTAGTTTCAATAAATAAAAAAATACCTTGACAATTATTACAATTCATCATTTTTGCAATGTCGGGTGCGGAAAGACAACGTCGAATTGACCGTTTTTTGGTCGACTCCTCGAAAACGGCGTCAGCCTGGCATCGATTGAGGGATTGTGACGTCGCTAGTTTCGAATAATGATACTCTGATAGGCGGTACCGTTTTGAGTTTTCTTCGGCGAAACCGTTTGGCATGTCGGAGTGGCAATCCGGCAGACGAGAATAACCCCCAGCAAAAATCGTTGACATATTTGAACTTAAGGTTGTTGAGGTTGATTGAAGTGTGTTTGTCTTAAAAATACGTTAATACGGGCCCATATGATATAGCAAAATGTGAAACTGAAATTTACCCGTGATCCTGTTGTGTTCATTATGGCCGAATGCGCCGTGCTGGGATATTTGTCAAAACTGGAATTTCGCGAAAGTGTCGTGCACGGAATCGGCGATGTCGACGGCGTATCGTCTATATGCAGCGACGGACCCGGCAAATCGTAATCGTCATCGCAATCTGAAAACATATTTGTGAAAAAAATCAACCAACAGAGGAAAACCACAGGCAAATTACGGACGTAGTCAAGTAAAGAGCGTCCCAAAAGAACGTCCATTGACAATGGACCATTGTCATAAAGTGCCCAGTTTAGACGTTTGGGGTATATTTTTCAAAAAACATCGCTAGTGTGAGTATATACTGTAACTCGTAAGAAAAAGCGATGAGGAAATCACAGGTAAAAAATTAACATTAAAAATAAATATGACAATTCGTGCTATGCTTACAGTACAATTGTATTTTTTGAAAAAAAATGCAAGAATAGCCATCATGAAAAACCAGCTGAAATATATGAATATTATTTGGGTGTACCCTCACTTCGGCAATTTCAAATTTTACGGCTTGACGGGTTATCTTACCCTATAATTTTACGTGTTTTGCATAAAAGCCGGAAATTACCGATAAATTATCGGTCATTTCAAAAATTTATTTACTACTATTACCACATACCTGATTCAAAATTCGAAGTCCCAGAAGAGTACTCGGACAAGTTCAAGCTCTCGTTGAAGGAGCGGCTACTTCTCTTTGAGTCAATTCCGGTGTCATTTTGGTGTAGACTGTTCGCCGGGTCCTCTAGATAACTGAGCCTCGACTCCTCCAGCGTTGCCATCGTCTGCAAATAAATAAGACTCAATCGAAGCTCCTTCGGCCCCGAGATCTCGGATTGAGAGTGCGACGTCGAGATCGCCGAGTCGCCGCTTGAACTCGAAAACCCACACAACGAAATGCTAAATATAAAGAAAATGAAAAAAACAAAAATACAATAAAATTAGTCTCCACTAGTTTTGTCAATTCACACGAGTATAAACGTCCATCAATCCGAGTATGGCTCCGACGCTTTTAAATTAAAAGTTTTAATCCTCTTGGTGACTTCCTTTGATTTTAACTTATGAACCTCGAAGAGTAGGGCCGGCCTAGTTTTTGATTCAGAATGTATACCACTTGCGCCGTTATTGTGCGAAAGTATTGGGAACAAGGCAAGATAAGTGCGCAAGGCGTATGCGTAAAAATCGAAATAAAACTTTTTTGAAAGGTAATTTGCTGCAAGTTAACTGGTAAGGCAAAAAAAAAAATATGAGTTTACAAAAAATTACATTTCGGCTTCATAACTACACCAACTACCTGCTTAAAGAAACAGTTATTTTTCCGCCTACGCACTATCTGCTTAAAGTAACAGTTCCGCCTACGTGCTAAAAGTAAACCCACAAATGGGGCAAAAAACTGTTTCTCTAAATGTAACTGATACATAAAGCAGGTAATGCGTAGACGCAAAAACTGACTGTTTAAGCAGGTAGGTGGTGTACTCACAAGATAAATGCGTAAGTGGTATACTTTTCATAAAACACCCGGAATTCATATTAAAAAGAATAATTTACAATTTATGAGGAAATATTCATTTTTATGAAAGGACCGTCCCTTTAGAGATCACAATTTTTTCCATTACTTGACGAGAGCAAGGACTGTATTTAATACAGATAATATACAAATTGAGATCGTTCAATTTTTTAGTAATTTTTGTCGAACATTAATTCGGCAACAACATTTTGGTTTTGGTCGGGCCAATTTTCTCTGCTACCATAGGAAAACGGAATGGTAGAGAAATGTCAATTAAAACGACAGTTATCGTGGATTAATTCAAGTATAAAATTTTCTCTTGCTCGTTGTTTTCGCCTTTTTTTCTCTCTCTGTCTCTCTGATTCGGGCAGAAAATTAGTGAAATGAGTTGATCGCCATTTCATTCAAAATTCAGGCGTGCCATATGGTGTAAAACTAGTCACTTTTTGACATGTAATTAATTTGCTGTCCCTCGAATGACGAACACGAAAATCGAATCTCTACTGGACGCCCAATGAATCCATTAGCCCGGGTAAATGAAGAAAAAAAATAATTTTTGGTTATTGGTAGGAAAAATAGAACATTGTTGTTTTTGAAAAAAATCATTAAATTACCCTGTTTGTATGACAACTGCGCACCGCTAGGAAAATCAAAGTGCTACTCACCGTTTTAGATGAATATTCGCCGTTTTTTCTTTCGTATTTTCTAGATAGTCAAAAAAAATTTCAGCATATCAAAAATGGAATCTAGAAAATGCGGGAAAAAAGATGGCGAAAATTCATGTAAAACGCCGAGTACAGCAAAACACATAAAAATTGGTAAGGAATTAAAGCTGAACATGTGCAAGTGCAATGCAAGACAAAGTAGGAGTATGTTTTTATTTTTTCAAATGTTATCCACCCACCCGTGTTCCTTCGAAGTTAATGTCAGATGGCAAAATCGGGACCGGAGGAGTTAGGTTTACGTTCTTGTCATATTTGTCGCCCATGCTGAACTAATAATAGTGATGTGTGCATTTATCCTCTGTTATCCATTAATAATCCTATGTAAAGCTAAAACGAGCATTATAAATCTTGATAAATTTCCAAAAAAAAACATGAACAATTTTTATGCACTAAACTAGTAATCAAAAACCGTCTTGATTATAGTCAGTTTTCTTCATCCGATTTATTTTATATAAAGGGGCAACAATTATCCTGAAATCTGAATCGATCTACGAAAACAAAGGTCTGCGTAATACTCTAGACCAAGTATCGATTTTCTGCCGATAATTTTTGTCGGATAAATGCTCCGAACTGCAGAATAAGATAATGTACAACCAATAGAAAAACATTACGAATAACTTTCAAACTAATCCGAATTATTAATGACAGTTAGTGACACATTTTTTCCATTTTTTTTATTTTATCGAGATTAATCATGAGACCCAGAATCAGGGTTTTGGAAAGATATTAGTGAAAAAGTACGAAATTTCATTTTTAACAAGAGGGCTTATCATTTTTGCCTCTCTAAAGACCGATTGTCATAAAAAAGTCGACGTGGATTTTGCAAAATTTTGTTCCTACTGAGTCAGTAGTACTGATGCAAAAAATATAGGGTTCTAGAAAAGCGGTTTGTAAGTATGGGTTCTAGAAAAAAAATGATGTTTGGTCTCAGAAAGTATATGTCACATAATATACTGTAAACCGATCGTTTTTGAGTTCTCAAATTTTATAAAACAAGAACCCACATAATTTATTTATAAATTTGAAAACTTAAAAACGATCGTATTTGCCGCGTTATTCGTAACGTCTCAGTCTGCTATTTTAAAAAACTGATTTGGGACTCCAAACTCTTGAATAGCATATTTTTATCTGACTGCCCAACTTTCAGACTATCCAAAAAATTCATAGTATCTTCCTAATTGTTTTTTTTTTGTATATGACTTACCCAGAACCTCAATTCTGTCTTTTAAGGTTGTTTTAATTCTCTATAGTAATAATATGTGAAGTTTGCGGATGAAAATAACTACCCTAGATTAATATCGTTAATATGTTTACATAGCATTGCCCAAGGGGACGCGCAGAAATGCCTCAATAGTCTGAATTTTTCAGACTTCTCTTAATTAATTTACCTCGCGGAAACTTTTTATAATAGAATTTGGTCTTTGACACAACTTCTAACATCCCAACACGTTTCCCAAGAGTTAAGATAAGGTGGTAAATTGCCAATTTCCGGAAAAAAAATGAAACCAATTAACATTACCCCGTTATACAATAGTTTACTGTAAACCAGTCAGGTTAACTGACTAAAAAACATTTGAACCTTTTAATATTTTAATGTTTTAGCATTTTTCATTATCAGTAAGGGCTATCTAGATATCTAGATAGCGTCTAGCGATGGGCATGTTATCCGGAAATCGAAAATGCATAGTATGCACATTGAGCGAGAAATGCACATGGAGAGAACCCTGGTTGCATTCGATAAAACATTTGAAGCGTCTTTAAAACTTTTTATGTACAGTTCACAGTCCGTTGAATGGCACCAACCTGAGTGAGTGGGTGCTTGAGTATGACAAGAGACAGAAAAAATTGTTTTTTTAACGGAAAATGGATAAATATCCTTTTAATAATCCTTTAAATGTTCCTAGAATCTGTTTCAAATGGACGCCAATATTAACCAGTCATCGGCCAATTTTTCAAATGAATTTATGATTATGACTCATAATTTATGAGCTACACCACGTACCTGTTTAAAGTAACAGTCAGTTTTCCCGCCTACGCACTACCTGTTTAAAGTAACAGTCAGTTTCCCCGCCTACGCACTACCGGTTAAAAGTAACAGTTCCGCCTACCTACTTATAGGAAACGGGAAAATGGAGCAAAAAACTGTTGCTTGAAGTAAAACTGTTACAATGTACTTTAAGCAGGTAGTGCGTGGGCGGGAAAACTTAATGTTACTTTCAGCAGGTAGGTGGTGCATTTAAGAAATAATTGATATTTTTTACGTGCTAAACCGGTATATTTTGTCCGTTACAATCAGATTTTCACTTTTCTCTTTTTGTAAACTACAAAATATTATACTTTCTCATGAGTCTCTCACAGATCCCCAATACTGTGAACGAAAAAAAAGTGTTAAAGTGATAAAAAAAAGTGCGTACCTATTTCTGGTTGGTGTATTGGAATCGTGCTTGCTGGATGAAGAATACTCCTCAAATGAGCTCAAACTCCCAGGCGTGTTGAAAACGTCCCGCGGGATTTGATCACCCTTTATTTCTCACCCAATGATAATCACAAAAAAAAAAAGAATGAAAGAAATGAAATTCGTCCTTTCTAATTCAAGGTTACAATGAGAATTCCACCTAAAAGTATACATCAATTTGCTGTATTTTTTGTTTTGTTTCGTAGATATAAAACTAAGTATTTTTTTAATATGCATTATAAAACCCAATGGGTGATTAATTTTAATTTATTAATGGGGCCGCGTTGAGCCCAATGTTCACCAAGATCATCATGTTCATCAATTATTTCACACTTTTGCCAACTGGAACCGGAGTTGATATGTCCAATGGGGATTTTTAATTATGAGAAGTGCAACTGTTTTTGGGAGATAATTCCTACTCAAAGTTTCCTGTATAGTTCCGGCCGAACTGGTTTTTGAAGTGACTAGTCAATCCGGTTAAAATACCGGAAACGGTTGAGAGAAGCCAAAAATGCATTATTTAAAGAACAAAGAAAATATAGTAGAAAGAACTACGGCGTGTCAAAACTCAAAATTTACCGTTTTTTTTTCTAGAAACTAATATGCATCCGAGGACTGTTTTTAAAGTTCTAGAATTTGCTATTTAAGTACAAATGTCCAATAATAATCCTTGTCATACAAAACTATCACATAAATCATGGAATAAGTAAAAATTAAATAAACCATCTTAATGTATATTTGTCCAAAATCAACCCCATCACGGACGCTGATCCCTTGACGGACGTTTGTCCCTTGACGCCTGACTTTTTTTAGGAGAACTGACAAGGTCCCTTAGGAGGGACTGTAAGAATTTTCAAACGTTTTTAATAAATGTTTTCAATTATTGCTGAGAAAAAATGCCTCGAAAGAATTTGATTCATACAAATTTTCAGTGAATGAAACGTGGCAGATTTTTTTATATGTCAAAATATATTTATATATTTGCTGTGGCATCGAACGCGTCTAATTTATACGGATGTTTAAAAATCGTAAAAGACAATTAGTGAACAATGTTTACTTCTCATGCAATGGCTGGGTTGAAGTATTTGATGATGATATAATTTTGAGAAATTTTTTCTCATAGAATAGAATATTTTTAGAGTAATAATACGTCCAAGTGGCAATTTGCCACTTCTCTTCATCGCTGCAAAATTCGTTTACAGGATTTTCCTAGTATAGTCGAAAAACTAGCAAGAGTCATTTCTCTAGAACACTTGAGAAGCGGTGAATTTTCAAAGCGGCCACACAATATTATCAGTTTTATAATAAAACATTAAACAATTTACAAGCAATATTTAGTGTGAAACACTAAAGACTTGATAACTAATTAGTGTAAACTACAGTCCCTAACCGCGTAAGGGACGTTTTCAGTTATCGAAAAAATCGTCCGTGAAGGGATCAGCGTCCCTTATGAGGTTAATTTGGGACACATATGTAGAAAAATGGTTAACCAACTTTAAAATGTTAATTTTATGCCTTATTCCATGATTTATGACACAGATTTGTATTTTAATGGTTTTTTGAACACTTGTTTTTAAATGGTTTACTTTCCAAAAAAAAATTTAATAATTAAACACAAAATTTAAAGAGTCCTGTTAGAAAAAAGCGCCCTTTATCGAATTAGCAAACCCCAAAATTTTAGTAACTTTAACGGCGTCCGTTATGGAGTAATCACTTTTTTAACTGAAAAGCGTCTTTCATGGGACAAACATCCGTTATGAGAGCGTCCCTAATGGGATGAGGGATTGTAATATAATTATGCGAAAAATCATCGCCATCGAAAAAGTAATTGCAATAATTTTTATTCGGTACAGAAGTTTTAGTTTTTTTGCAGTAAGATAAAACTGTTAAATTAATTAAACGAATGTTGTCTGAATAAACCCTAAAGACAAATATGTTCACTCACAAAAGACCACGATAATTTGAGATTGTATAGCCGGTTTATTAAAGGTTTAACGAGTCTCCGAGCCTAGTTTTTCTGAATAAAAATAGGATTTAACACGCACCTAGTGAATTATAAATCAGAAATACCTCAAAAACTTCTATTAAACGTCAAAAAGTGTCAAGCCTAAGTATATGTTAGACTTGTGACACTGGTTTGAGTAGAAACTCCATTAGCCGTGAAAGATAACGGCATATATAGCCGGTATGATTGGATTATAATTTCTTTTGTATTTGAGCGGGTGAATTCATAAGAAAGGTTTAAGGTTTATTATCGAGCACTTAATAGGGGACGCCTATGCTATAGGGGATATTATATATCGTTTTTATAGCCCAATAAATTATAGGCTACGGCATTATGGACCATAAATTAAGGTAAATTAAATTAAAGTAAGGTTTAAGGAGCAAGAAAACCATTCAAAAACTGTGGAAGAGGTTTATTATAATTTGTAGTAATTGCATAAAAAAATTGGTGTTTTTATTTGAGTTGCATGTTTCACTCGAAAAAATATTGTATTATTCCCTTTAGTTTATTTTTGCCGAATCCGCGGACACTCTACATATATTAGGCTGTCCCAAGCTTTTTTCGGGGGTACAAAAGCAAAAAAATCTGATGGAGCATTATCCACTGATGAAAAGTCTCATAACAAGACCCCGAATTTCAACCTTAAAATTTCAACCCTTTCAACCCACGCAAAATTTCCGAACATTTTTTTTTTCGAAAATACATATTCTAAATTTGTATATCATTTCTGGCATTCACCTGCTACAAAGCTCGGAAAACCCTACTATTAATTAAAGTATGGTATGATTAAGAGCTAATTAAAATGCCCATCATTAAATGCTTATTTTCAGGGGGAATTATTGGCCTTGAAGGGTCTATATATGAATTTAAGCGTGATTGGATTATCATTTTCCTTTTGTATTTGAGCGTCGTCGAGTTGATCCGCGGAGACATCGCTTCGTTCCCTCGTGGAGCTGAAGGAGCGCGTTATCAAGTTCAGCCTCCAGTTCAGCACGGGCCACAATCGATTGCATCTCCTCAATTGTTGCAAACACTTTACGCACATTTATACATTTGTTCTAATAGGTTTTGTTTAATAAATATGGATGCAATTTGTGTGATACAAATATGGCGACAAAACATTATGGTATATCGTATATCGTCCTGATTTTAAAACTCAAAAAATTGTTTTTACCGGAAATGCATAGTTCTCCTTAAGTGCGGCACTTATGAGGGGGAGGACTGTAATAAAAAAATATTTTAAAAGAAAGAAATCGCCTTTCAGTGATTGGCCGAGCGCGCTCAAAAAGACCAATGACAGGCCACATAGGCCTCAGACGCGCTGTCAAGCAACGTTACTAAAAAGTGGTAACATTATTTATTTTTTTCGCGTTTGAAAATCATTGCGATATTGCATTTCGGGCACTTTTCCGCGATAGATTCACGTGGCATAATTTTATTTGGACGAATACAGAAAAGGGCGAAAATAAAAAGGCCAAAATCAAGAAGGGCAAAATCTGAAAAGGATTTAGTTTCCAAGAAAACAAAAATTTATGTTTTTCCATTTTCTTTAAAGGAAACATTGAAAAAAGACCTAAAAATAAATTTTATCTAGCGAAAATGAAACTTTTTCCGGTTTGACCATTTTCAGTGTTCGTCCTTTTTAGTTTTCGTCCTTTTCTGGATTCGCACTAATCAGCGTGTGCCGTTTACGTGGCCAATCACTGGAAATTTCTGATTATCGTGAAGGATATTATTAACCCGGGGTCGGCATAAGTCAGAAAAAATGAGCTGTGCTGGGCTGCCCTGTCGAGATCCAAAATCTTAATGAACTGCGCTCGGCTGCGCTGTCGAGATTCAAAATTTTTGATGAGCTGTGCTCGCCTCGGCTGCCCAGTTCACTCGAACTGGGAAGGCCAGCTGGCTGTTGCCGAGCCCTGTTTTTAACTTTAGATACAATAATCGTTGATTCAGTTTCTCGATATAACTCAAAGGTCTGGCCTATGGTATATAAGGGCTATGTGTTTAATTTAACGCCTTTTTTCAGACTTTTTAAAACAATTTTACCTCAAAAAATCCATAATTTATTTTGTTTCTTCTTCAAATAAATCTCGATACAGTCTCAATGCTCTTGACGTGAATTTGATTTTTTTGCTGTTTTCAATAAAAAAAAATGTATTTGAACACGATTAATTGCTTTTTTTGTCGTTTTCTTTTCTTTTTTGATGGACAGCCTTTTAAAATTTATTATCTTTGATTGCATTGGATTTTAGTTTATTTCATGTACTGAGCTGTGATTATGATGGATGTGGAGAGCGCGCTCTTTGTTGACAAGGAGACTAGGGTGTCAGAGGTACACCGAAATTATAGAGTGAAAAGGACCTGGTTTTAAAAAAGTACCGCAGTCCTTACTCTCAATACGGACGCACTCAATACGGACGATTTCTTCCAATACGGACGCTTTTTGTCAAAAAATGTCCCCAAAACGGTCGAAAAATGGACACTTTATGTCAATTTCCTCAATACGGACGCTATTTTCGAGAATAAAAAACGTCCTTATTGGAAGTAAGGACTGTACTTATTCCCCAGATGTACGTTGGCCTGCTGGGATTTTGACCCAATTTTAGGTTAGTAGAATTTAAAAATTAAGATAAGTTCTAGTGGTAATCGACCAGTGCGAAGTCGATGGTAGTTTAAAAAAAATCTTAAAGTTGTACCGGTTGGGAAAAAACCGCAATAACCGCCCAAGTTCTTGTTTTTGAGCCCTACCATATTAAATCAAGTCGCATCAACTCATTTTCTTCGAAAAATAAAATGTTTGGCAAAAAAAAAACATGTCTCCAAAATTACAAAAAAGGCTTTTGAGAAAAAATTCCCTAACCCATTTGTGTGTTTTACATAAAACTTCCATATGTTGGAAGATGTCGAATTTACCGGAACAATGACAGTTTTCTCTGACTGTTATATTTTAATTTGCTCTCACACTTTTGGTTTCTTAAAATTTTCACTTTTAAATTTTGGGTAATTTGAAAGAATGGTATAGCCCGTGTAATATTAGTAAAAGGTGTTAAAAGTTACAATACTTAAAAATGCGTGAAAATCATAAAGAAAATAGAACTTCGGTTAAGTTAGTTGACTTATTCAGTTCACGCTTTCAATACACAATTCGCCCGAAAACGATTTAGTTCATTTGAACTCGTATAAAGTTTAAAAGACAGAGGTTTTTTAAAATTTAGGTTACAGACTTTCAAAGTGCTTTTCGGTTACAAATTAGCTACACTCAACCCGCATGCATTTCATTGGTTTAATTTTGTATAGGATTTTTTAGGGTTTTTATAGAATTTTATGACGTTTTAGAGCATTTGTTTAACATAATATGTAAACGGTTTTAGGTTTTGTATGGGGTCTTATAGGGTTAAAGTTTTCATTTAACAGGGCTTTGAACAGAAAATCCAAATTCTCAGTTCTGTGGGGACTGTAAAAGTCGACTATGGAACATATGGCCTGGTAGGGAGCCAAAACGACTCGTGACAAGACCGATATAGCCGCCAATATTGACATTACAATCTATTTTTATGGTGACATTTTACTAACAAAATCTGACGGGTGGATAGTAACCGTCAATTGTTTAACGAATTTGCCACCTCATTTATGATATGCATTAATCATGTTGAAGATCACAAGTCAACCAAGGTTATTGCTCGATATCAAAAGAGAAGGCCGTTTACATAGAAGCTTGTCATGGGTGAAAATACAGTTGAATAACAGTTATGTAGATCATAATTAGGATGTCCCAACTCAATTTTTTTCGTTGTATTTTGAGGACCTTTTTAAATGACCCGAAAATGGGTGACCCCATGTACGAAAAACTCCAATTTTCCTCCTATGTATTCCATGTAATAAGAATAAAATTTCATCACCGCACGCCCGCATTTTAACCCCTAGAGGCCTTGGAAATAATTTCCAAAAAGTTACAAAATGAATATTTCGGATTTTTATGTTGTTTCTGGTATTCCCATGCTCAGTGGCTGGTACAACTCATAACACACCATTTCATGAAATTCGGCCGAGCGTTTCTAGATTGTTTGAAAATTTCTTCGATTGATTTGTCAGGGTATCTCTAATTGTGTCGCCCAAATCAATGTAAGAAAATTTTCAAACGATCTAGAAACGCTCGGCCGATTTTCTTGAAACTCACCGGGTATTTTTCTTAATTTTTAAAGGTGAAAGTTTCATAATTTACATTATTTCGGTTTGAAAAAGTTTCGTATCAACTGTTTATATTTATAATGGCTAAAAATGACGCAAACAAATAATTTCGAAGGGGAAAGACGAACGAAAAATCGCGACAAGATGTTTTATATCTCTGATATCTACGCTCTACAATTATTTCTAAAGCAGAAATAACAAGCTCTAAACGATAAGAAAAGCTAATAATCGGTGTTAGACGGATCACCGAAATAATCAAACTCAAAATATACAACATTTTTTTTCTAGTTTTTGAGCGATATTTTTGGCGCCGCTGGGCCGATGGCCAACAAAAATATTAGAAAAAAACTGGCCAAGTGGTCCTGAAGCTCATTTCCAAACAAAGAAATTTTTGACCGCAATCTTGACAGGGTTGGTTGATCAGTGTTATTTCAACAACCATTTTCTCTAGGGCTCTTTTCATTCGACTGCCCTATTAAATTAATGAATCGCTCTCAATTTAGCCGCACATTAACAATATATCAAAAATAATAAACAATTCAAAAACAATATTATGATCCCAGAAGACGAAATTTGCAAGATAATTTTGCTGCTATAGACTTCATAGTTTGCTACAAATGGATCTCTCTTAAGGGACGGCATGTCCATTTTTGACCTATAATTTGAACTTTGTTCCGTAAATTAAATTTCTCAAATTTTTTTCTCGAAAAATGCGTCCTTTAATTTTAATATTTTTGGTAAAAGCGTCCCTTAAATTGAACTCTGTGACATAGTCTATGTCCCTTAATTTTTCGTATGTCCTTTTAATTTGTCGCTTAACTCTCAGGAGTCACTTAGTCCAAATTTGGAGTAAACGCTCTAAATGGACTAAAAATGAACCGGGCTTAATCGAAAATCGCTGAAACACGGGATAGTTAATTTTGTTTAGAAAAAAAAAATAAAACATAAAACTGAACTGATATTTTTTTGTCTTAACATGGTCATAAAGGCGTCTAGTCCAAATTTGGATTAAGTGGCCCCTACGGATTATATGCCAGTTGTGACCCTTGGGAGTTAATTTCAGAATATTTCCGGTTATATTCAAACTTTTTTTTATCATCATATAATATTGACCATATTCCTCATATTCCAAGATTTTCTGGTACTGAACTACTTCTTAAATCGCACTATTTACTTAGTCGATTATCCTGTCAGATGAATGAAAGTGGTTAATCCAAAAAACTACAAAAAAATATTTGTGAGAAAGTAAAGACAACGGTAGATCAAATTTGCTTTGAATGATGATACGCGTGAAAATCATCGCTTTGGCGAAATATTCACAGAATTGTGTTTTGAAACCATTTTTTGTATTTCTCAAAGTTTTTTTAAGAACTCAAAACAAAAGTAAGAAAACATTTTTTCGCTTTCGGTCTATCGCCTGGTTTGCGAAATTGATATAGCCAAGACTACATTTTAGTAAAAAAACTTGGAAAATACACCTAAATATTTTAACATTTCCCTTAAAAAATGAAAAAAATAACTTGCTGCTAATTTAACATCAAGTGGTGAACTTATCTTGCACCAAGTCATGTGGTGACCCAAAGCGGAGTATATAAAACCCTATGTACATTAGGTGCCCCTTTATTTTTCACCTGTTACCCTCAATTTTGCTTGTCATTGGTTGAGAATTACGGCTTGCGTGGTTTAATTTATATTCGAAATATTATTTTTCGCTGAATGAGCGTTCTGTGAAACGTCCAGTATTATTAAACATTTTCCTTCCAGCTCAAGGACCGAAAAATCTGTTTTACTTTTTTCAATGAACAGTTCATTCAATCATGTATAAGTGGTCGCCATTCAAAAGTACGTATTATGATTATGTGGCATCTGTTCCATAGCATGCAATAGAATACCTGGCGGAAATCGAGCTCTTCAAATCCACTTTTCCCAAGAAAACTCAAACAAAACACAAAAAAAAAATGGTTCAGAAAAGATTTATAACAAGCCTTTCCACGAGTCTGAATAAACACGTTCCATTCAATGATGACAAGATTGAAGTATCAAACAAAAAAATTTTGTACTTAATTTTTATCGACTACCCATTCTGCTCTTGTTGCTTTATTTTATTTGCAGTTTTATTTCAAAAATACCAGTTGGTGTAAATATTAAGAGTTTTAACTCTACAATGTTTATGTTAACTTATTAGTGTTAACTTAATTGTCTTATCTTAATGGTGTTCACGTAATGGTGTAACCTTAATATTGGTTACTTTAGAGTGTTAACTTAATATTGGTAATTTTAGATTGTTAACTTAACAGTTTTAACTTAAAACTTGAATTGCTGAACAAACTGAAACATAAATGAAAGTTATTTACTTGGTAGGCTTTCTGAACAAAGTAAAATAAAATAGCTGACCTTGGAAGGAATAAATAACGATTTTTTGGAAATTTTAGAGCAGAAAAAACAATACAGGATAGCCTCCAAAAATTTTTCCTCTGAGGTTTTTAATTTATAGGGGTAAATTATCAGATTTAAACTTTTGTGATATCAGAAAATGATCATTTTAAAAGTAAACACTATACCTGCTTCTAATCTCAAATTTGTTGTTTATATTAAACCTAAAGTAGCTTTTTCCTCTCAAAATGATTTATTAATTATTTAGAACGAGCAGTTCATCGGCTGAACTTTATACAGCTCATTTTTTTAACTTGAAGAAGCGGAAAGAAAATGATTTTTAGACAAAGTGCTCATCGTCAAATAAAAAAAAATGTTTCAACGTTGATGCATTTTCAAGGCTGGAATGTTACTAATGACTTCCAGGGAAAAACTGTCCTAACATGATATAAATCCTGTAGCAAATTTTATACAATATTAATTTAACACAAGTCAAAATTTGCCCAAGTACTAGCTTCTTACGAAACATTGCAATAACAGACCTATTCCGGGTTCCGTACGGCCACCATGTGGACGAACATATTCAATTTAGTCTGATTTTGAAATGTAACTTAGGATAACATGAATCCAGTTTTCTATGGTCTACCAGTTCCGATTTTTAAAATCAAAAATCTCTGTGACGTTATCTTTCAATTTTCAGTTTTTGCGATTTTTTTTACATAAAACGTATGTGTAAAGCACGGCGCGCCGCGGCGCCACAATCTTTAATATTTAACCCTTATCTGTCACTATTTTTCAATCTGGTTTTGAAAGATAACGGCATAGTAGGGTATATTTTCTAGCGATCTCGAAAGCACATACAGTTCCTACTCCCAATACGGACGGTATTTTCGAGAATAAAAACGTCCATATTGGGAGTAGGGACCATACTACAACGACCTTAAATGTATTTTCAAAACCATCAGCCCTGTAGGTTTTGAAAATGCAGTTAAGGTCCCTGTAGTACAGTCCCTACTCCCAATATGCACGTTTTTGATACTCGAAAATAGCGTCCGTATTGGGAGTAGGGACTGTATTAGATAATGCAGAAACCCTTATATTCCAATGTCATTTGTCACAGCTTTAAAAAATAAAATATTCAAATTTACATCTTGTCCAACAAACAATAATTTAATTCACTTAACAGCACACAATTTTAATTGAACAAAAAAGAACAAGTAAATTCACTGATCTTATTTAACCCCTGGATTACCCAATCAGTCAAACACAATAATTAGGAAATACGCCGGAAAATTTCCTTCACCTTATGCTGTAAAGCACAACAGATTATGATCTATTAGTCAAACACAATGAAGGGTGAAATAAAAAATAAAATAAAGTAAAATAAAAATGGGGTTTTTGTGACCCAATGAAGCCAAAAACGGACAATGGAGGCCATAATAGAAATGGCACAATCTTTTTAATCCAGAAAAAGCATTTTTG
This sequence comes from Oikopleura albicans, assembly GCA_004367875.1. NCBI lineage: Eukaryota > Metazoa > Chordata > Appendicularia > Copelata > Oikopleuridae > Oikopleura > Oikopleura albicans. Next base: position 173,987 of record SCLG01000089.1, on the reverse strand, counting down.
TGGTACCGAAACAAACATCGATTACTTTCGGCGTCAACAAGATTATCTGTCCAGTTCAAAAGGCGCAATCTAAAAAAATCCAAAAACTATTTGTAACTAAAGCCGACTTTGTAGACTTATACTATGGAAAAATGTTTATTGTTAATAGGATTATTTGGTAGTCTACTTTTGATGAAATATACGTTGACAAGTTTATTATCGAAAATACAAAAAAAAGCCAAAAAAAAAACTGACTGGTTCCTGTTCACTTTTTTTCGCGGCTCCCCAAAAATGTTTTTGAGGGTTAACGTTTTAGTTCTTTTTTTCATTTTTAGTCTTTTGTGTTTAAAACACACTTTTATTCTGTGACTGTGGAAATTACTTCGTAAATAATCGAAAAAATATAAACCCCGTGCCGTTATGGACCATAACTTATGGTAAAAATCCATTTAGAAAAAATAATTTTAACATAAGGGATTTTTGAGCATAACTGCGCCGTAGGCGATTTACCTCGATTTCGCCAAAAGTGCATTTTTGACACAACGTAATCTACGGACACAATCTAGAATTTAAATTTACCATAATGGTCCATTATTAATGGAACTTACTGGAACTGTTCTAGATTTTTGAAGGAACTTGAGTAGACAATTTGGAAAAACCTTAATTAACTGTGTCAGATTTTGTTTTCATTTAAAAAAGTAAAAATATTAGCAAATACTTATAAAAGTATATTATAAACTGTATATATAAACTAGCGGAAATGACAACGTAACACTTTGCCATAAACAAATACGAGTACAAAAACTAATTTAGGAATTCAAATAATGAAAAAAAAAATACTAAAACAATATTAGTTAGAACATTGTCATATGTTTTTGGGCGGAAATAATCTTGTTAAGCATATTGAAATTGACCTCCACAAAAAAAGCACAAAACTTGGCTTGAATCCAACCCAAGGGCTTATGGAAGGAAAACCATGTTCAAAACCACATATGTACAAAGAACACAAAAACGTGTGTTTTTTCTCACATTTTTGTTTTCTTCCGGTCCAGACTTTTTTTTTTACTTCTGTGACATTTTTCACAGCTAAGTCAATTCTTTCTTGCCCAACATAATTATTTTTGGCCAGCGATAGATTTGGCACGATTATTTTATCATGAATGTCAGGCTGTTCTTTCTTGGTTTAAATCAAATCATTTCCATTTTTGACAGTTTTTTATGGGCGAATAATCAATTCGGATTATTGTGTAACACTTTCAAACTATTCATGATACAAAATTTAATAAATTTCCTAATGTCGCTTTACCGTCGGTCAAAAATAATGGAAACTGCTAGTCTGGGCGCTAGAATATTCAAAATGAAAAGAAGAAAAAAAAATCTAAGACTGGTCATTATTGATGACCATTTTGAAATTCTACTATACTATTCTAGAATGTAATTTGGAAAAGTTTCAAATCTGTAATTGTCCGTTTTCAAGGTCTGCGTTTAGAAAACGGTTAAAAATATCTAAAACTAATTTTTCATCAAAACACTTCATCAAGACCATAATTTCTGCCTCTGATCCAAAAGTATACGGTATACTGTACACCGTTACTCGAAAAAGTGAATACAATACAAAAGTGTATATAAATTATATTTGTATATTATATTTGTATTATACAGTTGGCGACGTAACGAGTTGAAACGTCACAAGTTGACAGTTCGTCACAAGTGGACAGTTCGTCACAAGTTGACAGTTTTTGGATAAAAATAGGCAAAAAGGGGCATATTTGACTGAACAAGTTGATATGGTATTTTCTCCAGAAAAAAGGTATGTTTTTGGGCAAAATAAATACCAAAAAACAAAACTTGTTGTGTAGATATGTCACGGCAGACAAAGAACTGGACAAAAAGAGGTCAAGAAAAATTCAATGTTTTTTGAAGAAGCACATGTGTTTCTGAACATGATTTGCCAGTCAAAAATGCCCTAGTATTGGTCCATTGCCAGATTTTTTTTGTCTAGTTTTCAACCCAAAAATCATGATCTTCACCTGGGTTTTTGCTAGCACCGCACTTTTCTTTAAGATCCTTTTTAGTTACTTTTGCGGAACAATCTGTGTTCTGTTAATCAAACATAATGTGATAACAAATAACATAAGACAGGTTAACGGTAACATGTTTAACATTAACGTTAGCATGAAAAATATTTCCAACGTGTCCAGCCTACAAGTTTCACACAGAATACGCTAGCGTCAATTTTTTTACAAATTAATTTTATTTTATTATTAAATTTAATTAATGATGCACGACATCTTTTTCATGAAATTGCGCATTTTTATTGAACAAACTAGATTAGGAGTTGTGGATCTGCAGCAACTTCGTTATTTTCTAGAATTCCTTTTATAATAATCATTTATATTATAATTATTATTGAACAATTATTAATATAACGAATGGCTATGTTTTCAACTGAAAATAATTTTTTGGGGTTTTCGACAATTTAACATTTTTTATCGTAACAAAAGAAAATACTTAAAACAATGCCGATTTTTGGGAAGCTTTCCATGAATAATTTTCATTGTGTCCCTTTCATACTAAAGTTGGCAACAGCAAGAAAAAAATGTTTGAGGTTGTTTTGTTTTACATATTCTAAAAAATCAGCACAAACCTCAATTCAGGGGCTAACTATGAATACAAAAAGCTATCGTAAATAAACGATAAATGATCAAAAACAATTGCCCATTCACCACCATTAATAGAAAATTTACAAAAAAAAGTACAAAAAAGATGTTTGATGTTTTTTTGCCTCATCATTTAATTTATGTTTCCTGATTATTTAGCTAGTTTCCGTTTTTTGTACAAAACTTTATTCTTGTAATACGCTAATCGCGAATTGCAGTTTGGAAAAACATGTACCGTGGATTGATTTTGTTTCGTGCTAAAATTTTGGTTAAGTTCTTGGCTATCCTGGTTGCTGATTGGATATTGTATTTAATCGTGGCCCCTGATTGGCCTTTTTAACCTACAGTTCTTATGCGAGAACTATACCGTATAGACTATACGGTATAGTTGTAGATTTGAAATATTTTTTTTCATTTTTCAAAAATTCAAATCTTTACAGAGGATATTTCTCTACAGTACAGACTCCATTGCCCAAAACCTGGTCATCATTTTCCGATGAGAAAACTTTCAAAAAAAAAAATGTATTTTGCTTCATGTTAATCCAAAATTTTTTATTCAATATTTACTTTTTGTTATTAGCGGTTAATATCTAAAGTACTTTTACCTTCAACACCTGGCGATAACTTTTCCGCAAGAAAAAAATAATATCATAAAAAAATATTTAGCTAAAGCAAAAAAAAACGTCTCCTCAAAAGGATATTAAGTTTTTACGGAAGGCGAGATGATGAGCGTTGAAAGATAAACTGCACTTGATCAACGCGTTGGCGACTGATCGTAAAGTAACTGATTAAATAACCAATCGCTTTGATCTGTTTAAGACCCTCTTAGAAAGAAAAAAAAGTGCGAAAAAAGGAGTCGGTTGATTATCTTACAAATTTTCGACCCAATGCCAGAAAGAGATCAAAGAATTTGAAAATTTCTGGAAAAAGATTGCATCAATTATAAACCACATTTTAACACCTCTCCAAATACAGCAATGAGTTTTAACCCTTAATGAGCATAGGTTTGTGGCGGATTATGCCTCTTGAGAAAAATCACGAAAACTAAATATATGCGAAGAGTTAAATTTCAAAAGGGTCAAATACAAAATGTTTGTAGTGGAATTTGGTAGAAATCGCGAATTTTGGGGAAAAGACAGTGAAACCAATTTGTAGAGCTCATCAAACTGCGTCAATTTGATTAATCAAACCTTCATTTCCACCCTGAGAAGACTCGTTGAAAAAGTCAACCTTCGTGCATGTGTAGGGGGCTCTAAAGGGCCGTGTTAGTTCGAACCAAGTTTTGAAAAATCAAATCGAGGTTTTCTCGACAACTTGGGTGTGTCATTTGAATGAAAAATTCGCGACTTCCCCATTTCTACCAAATCTACCATTATTCACCTTTTAAGACCTATGCATCATAGGCTATGCTTCAAAACTGAATTTCATTAAAAAGAACGGGACATTATTATTCATTGACAAAAAAGATTGCTTACATACACTTGTACTTGTTTTTTTTGTAATTTTTCAGTCCTCGTCGATGGGCCAATTTTACGTCAGAACGAAATCAAACGAGACGCATCAAAACTAATTTGTATTTATGTTAAATCAAAAAAGTGACTGTGTGAACGTACTACAGCGCATACTCAGCAAATTCCGAAAAATATAAAAACTCACGAAAGTAATGATAGATTATTGATGAATATTTATGCGTAGCTATGCGTAGGGAGATAAAAAAAAAACTTCCTATCACCATGGGCCATGGCCCATGGGGCTAAAAGGTGCGTCGCGACACTAGGAGTTAATCGTGCTGGAAGAAAAAAAAGAGAAGCGCGACATAAATCATTTTTACTGATCTAGATAATTTCCTCCCTCCCACGTCGTCAATCAAATATACGTAATGTTGACGGCGCTGTCAATATATGTTTTTTATCTCCTTTTGGCATTAAAAATGGTTTCCGGGAAGATTAGCCAAGAATCATAAAATCCGTATTTACTCGCTCATGACAGACCCATGTCCGATATCGTATCACAGGACTCTAAAAAATATCATGATAATTTCTATTGAGAAAAAAAACGTGCCATTTCATGAGCTTTTTACTTATCATGGTTCGCCATTCGTGGCCACCTACAAATTCCCATCGTATCGGATTTTATTGGGTAGCAACAAGTTAAAGTTCTGCACTTCCGGTAGCGAATTATTCGATAGTTATCGGACATTTGCGTCACAGAAACATTTTTTTCTAAATTTTATATTAAACTATGGAGCCGATGTTTTTCCGAAAAATAAATCTAGGATCACTCATCTTTGAAAGATGAGCATTTTTTGACCACAGTGCCAGTCTTCGCAGTTATAGGGCCGGTTTTTCATGTCGAAAATATTTCTGGTCCGATAACAGCCCAAGCAGTAAACAACGTACATGTAAGAACCAGGGCTCGGCAAAGCCAGGCATTTTCAGTGGCTTGGCTTGGCACACAAAAAGCCAAGACAAGCCATGTGCCAAACCCATTCGTGCCGGTAAGAACTACGAACATAAAACAGAACCTAACTGTTAGATAAGTACATGTTACATGTACTTAAACTTAATAGACGAAGTTACTATATGTAAGTAGTACATGCTACATATATGTTTTTATCTAACAAGTATGAGAGGAACCTAACCTATAATCGACTTCACTGAAGATTTAATTATTTGGTAACCCTCGAGCTCAATTTCCAGTTTTTTTACTCTAAATTAATAGAGTACACTCACTTTCATACATTATTAATAAAATGTGTATTTCTTGTAAAATGTCCAAAAAACTGTGATCAACAACTATGTCGATTTTAATATTTATCTTACATTAATTTTTCATAAGTATTCCACCCACAATAGAAAATAGACAAAAAAGACAATCAATTTAGACAAAAAAAAAGTATTTTTTGGGGGAGATTTGCGGTTTTTCATGCCAAGTGGCTAATGCAATTAAATTTGAATAACTAGAAGGAAGCTGCAAACTTTAAAACCGACTTTGTATTCACGAATGTCGACGTCTAATTAACATAGAAACGCGATTTTTGGACCCTATACATTTTTGATAAGGTACAAATTCTCTAATAAATAAAAAAATAATTCTTAATAAGAGGTCACTTTGAAACTTTGGTGAAGACTTTCGGATTTTAGGAAAATTGAAAAAAAGTCAACCCGCGGGTTTCCGGAATAACGAAGTTTTCTTTTAAAAACGTTCTCTGAAAAACGTTTTCTGAAAACAAAACACTCTAATTATTGGAAAAAAATATTTAAAATTATCAGCATAAGAAAATTTTAATATATTAAGTTGTCCGCGGAACACGAAAAAGAAGAAATTGTTACTTGTTCTTGGGCGTTGTTATGGTAACGGGCCCAATCAAAATTGGCACCGCGAAACAATTAAGGTGTATGGTTCATTAAGTTTCACCAATGTTAAGTTTAACCAAGTTAACCAATGTTAAATTAGTACAAATAGGTATAATTTTTCTATTTTTAGAACGGTAAAAGCCTAATTAGGACCGGATATGTTTCTGAGAACTTCATATTTTTCTGGCAACTTTTATGTGAGAAAGTTATTTCTTCCTAATTTATTTTTGGCACCTATTTTCCGTGTCAAGAGGTTTACTCTTAAGGGCGGAGCGCAGATTTTTCGTATCATGGGAATCGCAACGCCCAATTAACTTTATGTTTTTTTTTTATTTGAGGAACCAAATGGGACGGAGAAAATATTTTTTTATGTGTCAATATTTAAAGAAAAACCAATTTTGGTGTTTTCGAGATAATTTTATGTCTTTCGTTTAAATATTTGGGATTTGATCATTCTTCCGCCAAGTTTTTTGAAAAATTATCAGTCCATTCAGTATAGGCTTGATCATTTATATATTGTTGCATTATGTTAACTCTCAAGGAGAAGGAGTTTTTGGTAATCCGTACAGGGAAAATGTGTGTAAATGAACACGCACTTAAAAAATTCACAATAATTCGCAATAATTCAAAAAAAAACTGGTAAAGCCAGTTGTAGAGCTCGTCAAACTACGTCGATCTGACTATTCACAAATTGATGTGGGCCACCAGGGCCCCCTAGAGAGCTGTTTGAAATCTCCAACCTACGCAAAAAACACCGTCAATCAAATTTTCTCGAAAAGTTGAGGGGGGTCAGCAATACCTGTTTTGACCTACAGGGCCTCCATATGCCTTAAATCGACGAAAAAATAAGTTGCGTGTATATATACCCGCAGTTCCCCCTGGGAGTTAACTTAATTGTAACTTTAGTCTTTTGCTAGCGAAATCTACGAGGTGTCGCAATCCACTAAATATACACGTGGATATTGCTACAAAAAACTGAAGTAATAATGTAGTATGTTATGTTTACATTACTTTCTCAGTATTTCCACATACTGCTTACATTATGACTGGAGGTTAAGTTACCGGTAAATTTTTGCTGACTGACGGACAGACAAACTCAACCTATCGACAAAAATTGGAATCGCTCAGACGGCACATATTAAATAAATATTTCGACATTTTTTCGTCTTATCTGAACATACTTTTGTCAAACTACGATTGATTGAGTATGTTTCCGGGGTCACACTCCAAAATAAATCAAAGGTTCTGAAAACACGAACCGAGAATTCCACAATCCATCAATGCTAGTTGTTTCTTATTTACTTCTCAAAACAACAAGGTCACTCGAATTTTAACCCCACACTGATTCTCGGGTACACATATTGCCACCGGTCCCCAAAATTCTTGAACAGAGATAATTTGTACCCGAACTGGTTCACAAAAATGTGATCGCTTATGTCGAAACTCACTGTTTGAACTTGACCTCTAAAAATACACCTTAAAGGGTCATTTGAATAAATAGGTCAACATTCAACCGGAAGTGAGGGATGACTCAGCTTCCGGTCCCGTCTAAAAATCATAGATTTTACAGTCTAAGGGGCATCAGAAGACAAATATTCAACGACATTTTTCTAACTGAAAGGAATGCGAAGCACTTGATCAAACAGATTTGATGAATCATGCTCATTGTGCTCATTATATAAGAAAAAAACACCAAAAAAGTTCACTACCCGTGAAGATATTTTTCGATCAAAAGACCAAAAAAATGCGATTAAAAGTGCCTGAAAAAAAATCAAACCCATCTTTGTTCGTTTTAGGCCAAGTGTGTCAATAAAATCTCTTATAAGCTCTGAATAGGCCACATTTTCTTTGCCAAACGCGGCTCCGTTTGAAGAATGAAACGGATTTTACTTTTCGGGCTGCTGATTTGGCCTTGAACTCTGGTTTTTGTAGTTCCTTTTTTGTATCTACTTGTCATTGAAAACTAACAAGAAAAATCACATTTTAAATAGAGTAGATCAATGCCCGGACCCATCAGCCAAATCCCAAGAGTAATTTTAACTTGCGCAGTACTATTGCATTCACAATGTCTCACAATTTCTCAAAAATAACCGGTAAATTTTCATTTTTTTTTTGTTGTATTATAAAATATTTCGGAAGAGGGCGTCAAACTACAATTAATATATCGGAACTGAATTCATATCTATCATATTCCGAAAAATATGAGAAAAAAGCTAAAAAGTCGAAAAACCGGTTTAACGCAAACCGGTTTGTTCGGTTGCTTCTACTTTTTATATATCGCATATAAGCTACAAAATGTGAAAGTTTGGGAACGCGTTCGAACGCTAAAGTTTATATTTCTTGTAGGTGTGGTCCCAGGTGGCGGTCCTAGACATACGTTATAAATGAAATTTACTAGCCCACCCGTCAGGTTGAAAAAATGACCAATACTAATTTCGTTAGGTTTTTAGATCTCTCTAAGTTTTTTAACAGTATACTAATCCATCATTTTATAATTTCCAACAACATAAATCATACTATTTTTTAAAGATTTAAGTAAACATTTAAGTTAACAATTAAGTTAACCATTTAAGTTAACCATTTAAGTTAACAATAAAGTTAACATTTAAGTTAACATTTAAGTTATCATTTAGGTTAAGATTCAGTTTCTATTTTACGTTTGTACATTGGTGTCACAATTCAAGTTCCAACTTTTAGTTTACAGTCTAAACTTCCTAGTGTAAACTTTACACTATAATTTTAAAGAACAAAATGGAAATCCAAAAAAAAATCACGATTTCAGAAATTTCAGTTGTTTTAATTGATTTTTGTTTTAGCCTGTATAATCTAGTCAAATTTAGGCACACTTAGAATCTATTTTATAAGCCGTTTCAGGACATTAGTTTCCCGAAAAAAAGTGTGAAAATAATCTCTTTGTATAAATGTATTGCTCGGCTGCCTTTGTTTGACGCTTCATTTCTGCAGTCGATTTCTTCTTCAACGAGCAAGTCTTGATAACTGTTCAACGTATTCAACACGGATTTTGGCTCCAACTTTTTTTTTTATTTCTCATAAAAAGCGATTAAAAAGTAATAGAGTTTTAAAATAACTTATTTGACACATTTTGCTTGATTAACTTTCGGCTGCATAATGCAGTATTCCAATTTTGTCAGGAGCACGGACTAGTTCATGGAAGATGTTGACGTATAAACTTGTTATTTTATAAGAACTAGGTCAAAGTCAATTTAATATGAAAGAATATAACTAATTGTAACTAAATTTAACCCCTTAAGCCTTAAAGTTAAAGGCCGTGTGTTCTCCGAACTGAAATTTATATAACTAGAATACGGCAAAATAAATTTGTCGGTTTCAAATAAATGGTTTAATAAAAGCTACAGTCCCTGCTCCCAAATTGTTACAATTTGTGTGAAAGAATCGTAACGATTTGGGGTCATGTCGTCATTTCGTAACGATTTGGGCGTAAAAATTTGGGAGCAGGGACTGTAATTGGTTTAATAAGCAGTCGAACTGATGAATTCGGGGACCAATAAACGAAATCAAAAAGTGAAGCGTTTGGCCAATGACTCATTCACAATGAGGATATAACTCAACCAATGATTGACGCAAATTTTAGCTCGCTCGTAATCGGACAAGCTCCTTACTTTTTTATTTGGTTTCGTCTTCGAATTCATCCGTTTAACTCCTTATAAGGCTAGTTTGGTACGGCGGGTTAAAATGTTTTTATGGTAATTTGGCACGCATTGATGAACTATGACTTTTGCATGAAAATTTATTTTTTTACAAATATTCGATTTCGAAACATGGTTAAGTATTTACACTGATATGCAGAAAGATTTTTCTTTGATCCCATAACAAAATCTATATATATACACACATGACATACTTTAGTGCATATCGCTCAATCTAGCCAACAACGACACGTTCAAAGAATTTTTGTTTTCTTTCCGGTTCTTATCAGTAATGCTTAGGCCAAAAGCCGCTCATTCACAAAATCTAGCAAAAAAATATTAGACACGAGATTGGTCAAATTAGAGTTCCGTGAATTGTAATACACTATCTACCCAATTAAGTTTACATCAATTTAAATAATAATCGAATTAATTAACAAAAAAATAATTGATTAGTAAGTAGTAAACAAATAATTCTAGACTAATTCAAAAAATATAAAGTTTCACAACGATTGTAACAAAGATTCGCGAGTTACTCTAGAATTTTTGAGTTAACTGCTAAAGGGTGTCAAAACTCAAAATATACCGATTTTTATTCTAGAAATTAATGGGGAAAAATATAAACGATGAAACTTTCCCCCAATTTATTTTCGTATTTATTTCTAGAATAAAAAAAGGTAAATTTTGAGCTTTGACACATCGTGTAGAAGAGCTCAAAATTTTCCTTTTTTTGTCTTGAAAAAAATACTACAGTAGGTGCGCCCGCAACGCAATGCCCCACAACGCAACAGTGCGCTCACAACGCAACGCCCCACAACGCAACGGTTTTTTTTCCTTTTTTCCTATTTTTTTCCAATATTTGTGAATGTGAATTTCCCAATAATTTTATTTAAAAAATGGCAGCAACTTGATAGATCAAAGAGTTTTACGAATTGTTGATTGCTTAGCGTTGTGGGCGCACCAACTGTAATTATACAATTACAATTTAGAGAGATTCGTGCAAATTTGCACGACTTTCTCCTTTAAAGTTAATGTACTCAGATTCCATTATCTCCAGTTAACTGTCAAACAATTCGCTGAACTTTAAAGGTTTGTTTTCTGTGTTTGAAACAAAAATTTTGGTCTTATCATTTCCGCATGTTGTTTATTCATATCATCAGTTCCCAAACAAGTACTGATAAAACAAATGTTTTCACACCCCTAATCGCAAAATTGGCGACACAACAGAAGTTAGAAAAAAAAATCCGTTTATTTAAAATAGTTCAGTGTGTCCTAGATGACAAGTCACATATGTAACCCAATTGCCCAACGCCAGTCTAATCGGGTTAATTCTTGGATAAGCGTATTTTCGTCTCACTAGACATATATCTAGGTATATAAAATACTATAGAAAATTATCGAGCCTCTTGGGGGGCAATATTGGCTACGTGTTCTCCAATCAGCTTTGCATATCAGACATTGCGTTCTAAAAAAATAATTGGGTACGCTCTCATGGGCCACGGAAAAAAAAACGTAAAAATTATCAGACATCAACAATTCATGATAACATCATTTGAGCAAAAATTTTGAGAACAATTCTCCCCAGCGATCTCCTGGTATTTCCGGTTTAAATTCGGTGACATATCATATCAGCAGATATCTTAACACTATAAACTTAACTCCTTCCAAAATGTTGACCTAATTGCATTTTGTTATGATCAGTGTTGGAAACGTTGGGCGTTGGGAACGTTGGGCGTTGGAGAAATTTTCTTCCCAACGTGTTGGGAGCGTTGGGGAAATTTTTCTTCCCAACGCGTTTGGTTAAGATTTTAGCTCAAAAAGTGTTAGCAGTTATGTTAACACTTTTTGGACTGAAACGTTTGTGTGCTCACGACTAAGCTAGTGATAGTAGTATTAACCAAATTTTAGATACATTTGACAAAACTGGTTAGGTGGTGCATAGTATGGGTTTTTTTATTATTTTTTTGACTTTTGTCAAAAAAATGTTTTTTACCATGTACCTTAGACTAAGGACTTTAATCACGCAATAATGAGTTAAATTTTTATTGAGGGGCCTATAGCTACATTTTTCGAAATGCAACTGAATTGTACCTAAATCGCTTTAATTCTGGGAGAATTATTTAACGTTGAAATATATGCAAATCTGGGTTGTCAATTATCTTCGTTTCAGCTTTGAATACAGGTTTCAGACATTTTTGTCGACTTTTTGACATATGTATATATTTTTTTTCGCAAAAACGCCCACAAAAACCTCAGTGTTTTATAAATATTTTAAAATGTGTTATTGTTTGTTTAGTATATTGAAACAGAAAATACAAATCACACATGGACACGATTTAACACACAAATTGTGTCTTCCTTTTGATTATGTCAATTATTCCTCCTAAAACTTCGCCCACCATATATATTACCATTATCTTAACCTCGAATTTTGATGACTCATCATTGATGAGGCATAATATAAAGGTTTTTCACATTAACCACGCCCTCAGCAATCAAAGACAATCAGGGGTCTGTCGATGTTCATATTTTTCTCTGTACATAATATGTACAATAATATGTACTACAAATGTACAATAATATGTACTACATATGATATGCAACATATGATATGTTGCATATCCTGCATATCCTGATATGCTGCACATCCCTCTGGATGTACACTTTTTTGGGAAATCGAAAATGCGCACCGAGAGATCCCTAACTGTAGTGTCCTATATAACAATCTAAAAAAATAGATTGGCTCTCGGAAAAAATGATTATAATGAAACATAAATTTTCCTAGCTTTTTTTACACTTTTACCACAGCATTCTACAATAGTAGATAAAATAAAGAATTCGCTAGTTTTCAAACTTCTTCTATAATATAGGTTAAAATAAGATAAAAAAATAATATAAATATAAAAATATAATACACCGCTTGAGGGGTTATCAGGCCACTTTCACCTTCCAAAAACGGCCTCATAAACCCTCAGGCGGCCTGATAAACCCCAAGGGCGTAGGCGGAAGAGCTGGAAAAT
>SCLG01000089.1:92771-144106 GCA_004367875.1 Oikopleura albicans | reverse complement strand
TACGATTTTTTGATTTTTCAATTTTTGACCACATTTTTGAAATCAGCGTGAAACTTGACCAAAATGTTGTCGCTTTCATTTTTTCATATCATAAACGGATCATGCCGATATTTAAGAAAGAAAAAATTGGGAAAAAATCGTCGGCACATTTGTGGTCGTGGCGCACGGGGGTTAAGGTTTTTTTCGGACAAAATTGCTTCCAACACCAGACGAAGAACAGGGCTTCAAAATAAACCAATAACCGACAAAATACCGATATTATAGGGCGTGCTATGATTGTTGAAAAACATGTGGTAGTTTACTACCACATATGCGCATGACGATATGGAACCTTCGCGAGCACAACAGTTAAACAAGAACCAGAATAGGTAAAGTCAAGAGTGAGCATAATTCAAAAATAAAATGAGCTGGTCAGTCCAGCCTGACCTGGGCTCGACTGGTTTCTCGAGCCAAAAAATAGAAAACCCCAAAATTGGTTTGCCGAGTCCAAAATAAAAATGAGCATTCCTGAATTGGCCTCTCGAGCTAAAAAAAAATGGACTGTCCTATTGCGCTCAAAAATAAAACATGAGCTGTATTGAACTGGCTTGTCCAGTAAAAAATTGAAATGAACTGACTTCGACTGGCCATTTGAATCAATTAACAAACATGAACTGACCTGTCGAACTCTCCACCCAGCTGTCGAGCTGGGAAGGCCAGCTGAGTGTTGCCGAGCTCGGGGTAAAGTATGAATTGATCAAGCCCACTTAAACCAATATCATATTGACAATATGGTGTCTTATGCGACCCTTCAAAGAACCCACTTTTATTCATACCATTATTTGCTTTACAATTTATTTCCTCGCCAATAAAAATGATTATTTATGATCAGATGAGTTTGTATACGGGGCGGCAAAAGCAAACTAATTGGTTCAAATGAAATTCAAGGAATGCCAACTGTTCAACATCCGTCGGGGCTAAATAAGATAATTATCCGCGAGCCGCTGAAAGTCTGTGAAATGCATTTACAACCGGGCGGGATATGATTAATAATCTTTAAAAAAANAAAAAAAAACTAATCCACGCGCCTCAAATAAGGTCACAATCGACCGCCAACTTCAGCAGATGGAAAACGTGCCAAAAGTACGATCCAAAAAACAAAAAAAAAACGCGAAAGACGCTCAACGAATACTTTTTTTTCGGATACAGCTCCAATTAATAATTAACACTTAAAGTTATAGTAACATGTTAAAAAGATGTTTTTAAAATAATCGAAGCGAACATTGACAGACGGAGAGGATGTAAATGAGATCAGATCGGACATTTCCGCGAATGCGGGTGCCCAGTGCCCGCAATATCATGGAGCCACTTTTAAACCCATTTTTAAGAGGAAATTTTCCCTAAGCATTTACCAAATTATCTTTAACACAATTTTTTAACGCAAAAAAAAGTTATGTAGTATTAGGTCAATATTTTTTTTGATTAACAATGATCAGGCCTAGCCTTAACTATAAATAGTCCGGCGACTACTCATACCCAACCTCATGTGTATGGAGCATACGGTATGTTTTTTGTCAAATTTTGTCAAATTTTTATCATGAATAATAGTGGAAATCCATGTTTAAAATATCTGTGTTAAAAACTTCGAATCTAAAGTTTATTACGCCTCCTACGCAGTTATCTGGCCGGAATTCCCGCTCATTCCTTTATCTGACCGAAATTTCCAGCTAATCCGCCTACGCACTGTTTAGTTATTCGCGTAAGTGGCGTCCCGAAATTGGATTATTCTAACACTAATTTGACAAAAAAAACGGACCTAGTTTGACAGACCCTTATTAGGAATTGCGTGATTTTTTTTGTTAGCCAAATTTATTTGGCCGGCTCACTTTTGAACAGAACAATGGTAGAAATTAAGCGGAAAAATTTTTCTGAAGCAATATGTTTGTATATTTGTTTGTTTTGAATAACTATGCTTGTTCGAGTAAATTGTCAAATAATTGTATATTTTGCTTTCGGAAATGTCCCTTGTCAAAATCCCGACAGAAAGATATTGATCTGTTCCACTAATGAGGCGGTCCTTATTAGCGATAATTACCGGCATCATTAAAACTGGGAGTTAAGTACTAGTAAGCGAGTTGGAAGTTTTAAATGTGTACATATGTTACTGAAAGATGAAACGAAAAACTGTGACATTTGGCACTTCAACAGATTTTTTAGAAATGTATTTATTTCTATTCCATCGCCTAAAAACGCGAACTTTTAACGAACCGAACTTTTTGCGAAATTAACTTAGTACAAAAGCCTTTTTGTAACTATCACAGATTATAAGTTCGGTTGCCAAATAAGGGTCGGTATTATATTCCGCAAATCGCAGGAAATTGTTTTATTACATATTTTTATGTACAATTTCTCTCAATTTCTACTTAGCGTTTTGCATGAATTTCCGCCGTTTTTTCTTTCATATTTTCTAGATAGCCAAAGTCGAGTTTTTTCCGCACGTCAGAAACTCGAATATCGTCATCTAGAAAATCCGGGGGGAAGACGGCGGAAATTCATGTAAAACACCGAGTAGCAAATATATACGGGTTTTGTAAAAAATATATAGGTGTTGCTATAATACAATAGTTAATTATAAAATACAATACAAATATTTTATAGAAATAAAGTTATAATCAAAGTTGAAATAAGGGTTATAAATGGAACAAGCGATTTCGTGTTGGAACATTGATCGTCTACTAGGACAAATGGTTCTTCGCAGACACATCCTGTTATATTCGAATCCAAAGACCACGGAGGTAAGCAGGTAATCGACGATGATGATGACAATGTTTTTGTTATTGTTGTTGTTGTTGACGTAGTGGTTGATGTAGTTGGTGTTGTTTCATCTGTTGTGGGAGTCGGTATAATCGTTGGGGCGGTTGTTGACGTGGTTGTTGTTGAAGTTGATATCAAAGTCATACTACTAGTGGTTGCTGATTTTATTGAAGTAGTAGGTATGATAGTTGGTGCAGTTGTTGACGTTGTAGTTGTTGAGGTTGATACAAGTGTCATGCTAGTTGTTGTTAGTCCCGTTGTGGTGGCAGTAATACTAGTAGGCGCTGTGGTCGACGTGGTGGTTGTTGAAGTTGATATGCTAGTCATACTAGTTGTTCTGGCATCGGTTGTAGTAGTTGTTAATAAAGTTGGTGATGTTGTAGATGAAGTAGTTGTTGATGTCGATAAACTAGTCATACTAGTTGTTGTGATTTTTGTAGTTGTAGTTGTTATAATTGTTGGTGATGTTGTTGAAGTAGAAGTTGTTGATGTTGATAAACTAGTCATACTAGTTGTTGTTATTTTGGTGGTTGTAGTTGTTACAATTGTTGGCGATGTCGTTGAAGTGGTAGTTGTTGAGGTTTCCAAACTAGTCATGCTTGTTGTTGTGACTTGGGTTGTTGTAGTTGTTTGAATTGTTGGCGCTGTCGCTGACGTGCTAGTTGTTGATGTTGCTAAACTAGTCATGCTAGTTGTTGTTACTTGTGTTGTTGTGGTTGTTATAATTGTTGGCGATGTCGTTGACGTGGTAGTTGTTGATGTTGATAAACTTGTCATACTAGTTGTTGTTTGCTGGTTGTTGTTGTTAGTTGTGGTTACCAGAGTTGGCGCTGTTGTTGACGTTGTAGTTGTAGAAGTTGATATACGAGTCATACTAGTCGTTGTTGTTTCCGATGTTGTAGTTGTTATAATAGTTGGTGATGTTGATGTTGTGCTTGTTGTAGATGTAGATATACGAGTCATACTAGTTGTTGTTGCATCCGTTGTAGTAGTTGTAATTACTGTTGGCACTGTTGTGGACGTTGTAGTTGTACTTGTTGAACTTGATATAGTACCCATGGTAGATGTAAATGCCTCCGTTGTAGTTGTTGCTAATATACAAGGCACAATTACCGAGAACAACACCATAAAACCACCACCGTTCGTCATCTAAAATTGTGTATTCAAGACCTTTTGACCATCCTTTTCAATAAACATTAGAGTTTAGCCCATCTTTATTATTTTGTAGGTTTAAAACTATTTTTTAAGTTCTGAAACTTTTTGTCCGATAGGTTCATAGAGCCTTATTTTTGAAGAAATATTTAATTGTAAAATATTTTTTAACTTGAAGCGTTCATGTCATATTGGCCATTTTATCATTTTTGCCGCGCTCGTTTAATATTGCTAATAATTTAGATGAGCGCTACTATTAAAGCATTTTAACATTATTTTATTTAACCATGATGTTCATATTTGTGGTGCTATTTTTCAATTTAATTAAAATAGATTCAGTATTAATACTACAGGTACCTATAACAAATGTTATACACCGGGTGCGGTGTTATCAGGCGCACAGTTATCAGGCGGGTTTTCCCGCTCGTTGAGTTATCAGGCGGGTTTTTTCCCCAAAAATCTTTTCAGTTTTCCGCCTACGCCCTGCGGAGTTATCAGGCACCCTACGGAGTTATCAGGCGGTTTTTTGGTCGCGAAAGCCGCCTGATAACTCCGCACCCGGTGTATACCATGGAATACTAGCTGGAATCCAGCAGCTGGGTGTTAACAAAAGAAGTTGAATACAACACTTATTGGAGGATNGAAGAAATATTTAATTGTAAAATATTTTTTAACTTGAAGCGTTCATGTCATATTGGCCATTTTATCATTTTTGCCGCGCTCGTTTAATATTGCTAATAATTTAGATGAGCGCTACTATTAAAGCATTTTAACATTATTTTATTTAACCATGATGTTCATATTTGTGGTGCTACTTATTTTTCAATTTAATTAAAATAGATTCAGTATTAATACTACAGGTACTTATAACAAATGTTATATACCATGGAATACTAGCTGGAATCCAGCAGCTG
This sequence comes from Oikopleura albicans, assembly GCA_004367875.1. NCBI lineage: Eukaryota > Metazoa > Chordata > Appendicularia > Copelata > Oikopleuridae > Oikopleura > Oikopleura albicans. The sequence continues at coordinate 139,247 of SCLG01000089.1, read as the reverse complement.
GGTGTTAACAAAAGAAGTTGAATACAACACTTATTGGAGGATGGCACCGCGACATTTCCAAAAAAATTATCTTGCAGAAAATTTCTGCAATATACTGATATATACAACTAATGTGTCAGTTTAGGAAAAGGGGGTTTGATAGGGATTAATTATCCCTATCTTTGGCACAACAGTTGCGCGAGCCTCTTTGAGGTCGCCAACTGTGTGCTAATACACAGCAAATTACGGCCGTGTAATGACCGTAATAAGTTACGGCATTCAATATACGAGGCAAACAAAAAGACTAATACACCAACTGCGTCGTTATCTTGCAACTTTTGCATGGAAACTGGCAACATAAAGGCGCGAACGGGTAACTATGCACGATAACTCCGCAGTGCTTAACACATGAAAGTAAGAATTTTTGAAAAAAAAATGCGTAAAAATATCCGCAATATAAAAGACCAAACGAGAAAATTTGTTTTATAAGGGGTGAGGACATAACAGCGCAGAGGATGTAGTTTTTTATATGATTGCAGATTTGACGTTTTGATCTAAAATTGCGGATAATAATAAGGCTGAATTTTCAAGACCACGGAAAACTTGTTAATAATTATGGTAAATTAATTATTAGACGATGACAGTTTTCAGTTCAAATCATTAAAAGTAGGAAGGCCGGATATAAAAAGGGACATTCCAATCTCTCCCTAGAATAAATATTATCATAACTTACAGTTCGTATTCTCTTTTTCGGTTAAAATCCCTGACGATGAATATTTTTATATGTGACATTTTATATCTGACTTTACGACTATAGTGACGATAAATTCAACGATACTGTATGTTAATGGCGGATTACTCATTAATTGATTGATATGTGCTTGCGAGGGTACTTTGAGTTCGGAGGTCGTTTATTTCTTGACAATTATGAACATTGTGGGTCCACTAGCTACCTATTTTCCTTTTAATGACAAAATAAACCGTTGGTGATAAAGCATATGTTATACATTTTATACATGTTTTTAAACCGTTATTTTAAACATGTTTCAAACGTTTGTGTTCGTGGAAGACGAGCGTTGCGTCAGTTAAACTTGCAAATTATCATAAGAAATAAAATAAGAAAGGGATATCAAAACGACTATAAGGCTGATTTGATTTCTAATTGCCTTTACGTAGGTTTAAAAAATGAATGACTGGAATTATAAACATTGGAGTAATAGTTATCTTATTATTCAAAAGACGCATTAATGTGTTTCTGAGGTGTTTTTGTTTGTCTTGTTGGTCGAGAGATTATTGTGGGGCTGTGATTGGCCCAAGCAGCGTTAACCTACGTAAAGGTGATTTGAAGTACAATTTGTTTTTAATTTTCCTAATACTTTATTTTAATTGCAAACAATAATTTTATTATAATTAGCAACGGTTGTTTTACGTTTGAATTGCACGGTCACATCATTTGGATCGTTTGGTTGTGTTGTTCCAACATTAGATTTGTTGCATTATAGGATTCGAAATTTAACGTGATCCAAATAACTGGAACCTTTTGTACTTCTGTGGGAGCCAGCGTTTCTCGGTCTCATTTTTGCAGCATTTTTTAGTGTGAATTTCGGCGCAAACGGGATCTTGATTTGATCACAATGAATCAATAAACAAATATACGAGCATTTGGCTCACAAAAAAAAAGCCTAAAAATTTCGACAAACCATCTCCTTTGCGGCAAACAATCTCTTTGCCTCGTCAATGATGAGTAATCAGGTATAAACTACAAAGCAAAAATTACCGGACAGATTTTTGACCAGAGGCGAATTCCCCATTATTCGAAAAACAGCACCTTTTCTGTTTTCAGGTTTTTTTTTCGTTTTCCGGTCTCTACCTTTAAAAAGACTTTTTGACAATAAGTTATTATGGACAGGAACACATTCTATCATTATGATAATTAGATTTTGGATTTTTCCGTCTTTTCGAAAATCAAGGGATCGCAACCGGTCTCTTCATCGTAATTTTCAATTTCATTATCAATGATGGCCCATAATCAAAAATAACTGTGATCCTTATCTTGAACTTGATGACAGCGACCGCAGATTCGAATTACGGTTGGGGATTCTGGCCAGTATCTGCATGCTTGGCCAACCAGTAAAGTACCAAAGATGATAAAGATCTTCATTTATTGACAAAAAAGACTGTCCATAAGGGTCATTTGCTTGACAACGTGTTAAACGAAGAATTTAAAGCATTGTCAGGAAGTTGCTTATCTACATTTATGGCGCTAGAGAGCCTCGAAATTGCTACAATTTTTGCCAAATTATTTTCAATAATTTTAGTTTCTCATATTTTGTGATTTTTTCCAAGGTCCAGTTCCTGTTAAATACTTTCCTAATTCGCACTTACGGACCATAGAGAGCAATTTGCGTCACTCCCGGGTGCTGATACCTCTGGTAGCAAGTTAAAGACTATAATTTATAGGCCTACCAGAGGTATCAGAGCTACGAAAATTGCTCTCTAGCGCTAAAACACGAGTTTATTCATATTTATATTCATTTTTTTTTGATCAAACTGCATTAAAACAGTGCGATCAAAAAATAACGTTATTTTTCTTATATACCGTATAACTTATACGGTATAAGTAAACACGTTGCCAAACCACAGACCCTACAACAATAATACAAAACTGCTAAAGATTATTTTTCTATACGAAAATTTCCCGATTCACGGACAATGTCACTCTTTTGCTTACTATGACGTTCAAAATGAAATAATTTGAATTTTATAGCGACATAATACAGTGATTTAATATTAATACGACGCTCGGTTACATTCCGGTTCTTCCAAGGCGGTAAACTTCGGACCACAAGACACTAAACTCGATCTTGGACATTCGATTATTTCGAAAGAAGGCGGTAAAATAAATTAAATATAATGCGCTTTTTGGGTTAATTTTGAGCACTTTTGGTGTTGCATCAAGTTTTTTTGGTGAAGGCTGTATTTATTTTGTCACTATTAAACAAACATTTGAGCATTATCGAGCACTTTCGAAGGCCAAAACGAGACGTGTGAACGTTCGCGGTCTGTTTGTCTTGATCATTACCATGATTGTTAAAAACACTCGAATGCCTAATTTACAGTCCCTATGCGAGAAGTTATAAACCCATGCGCTGTTTTCTTGTCATCCGTTATAACGCGTTATTTTGCAGTGTTGCCCCTTCGTTCCGTTATCTTGCAGATTATTTTTTGCTTGGTTTATCAGAAATACCGTTTGTTCCGTTACCCTGTTCGTTGCGTTATACTATAGTATTGCAGACGCTGCGCACTGCGGCGTTATGTTGCAGATGTCTAACTTCCCTATCTTTCAATTTTATTCAGAAGAGCTGGTTTCTACTGGTTTAGTCTTACGAAAATCGGCGTTTCTAGTATACGGTATACTGTATACCGTGTCGGCATATTTTAAAATGATATTGGCCAATAGGATCACCCCATTGCAGGAAAAAAGAAGAAAATTGCTCCATTCTAGAAACGGTCATCCGATTTTCATGAGGCTAAACCTGTAGCTAATTTACCCACATGCGCCGTTATTGTTTCAAATTGAACTTAAAAAAACATTATTTTTGTCCATTACTTTACACAAAAAAATTGAATGGCCCATAGGCTATGGGCTATAGGCTATGGGCCACAGGCTATGGCCCATAGCTGATGGCAAATTACCCTTGTTTTTGGAGATTTTTGTTTATTAGTCTTCTTGCTTATCCACCTACGCACTGCTCAATTATCGGAAATTTTTTTTGTATTATACGATAATGATATACAATTTTTGTAACCGCTGGATATTTAACATTATTACAAGAAAAATGTGTCAGAACTTTCGCTCGTCCTGTATTCACACAAAGCTTTATTACGTTTTCCAACGAATACGCCTACGCTATGCGTAACAATTTCAATTGTGTTGTCTATCGTGTTTTGAGAAAACAAATGTCCAAACGTGATTAAATTTAAAATCTTTAAGAACCCGCGTCCGGGCTTGTGAACTTTGAATGAATTTATATAAAAAATATTTTAAGAGTCACATTTTTAAGATAATACTTTCTCAGCGAATATGAGAAAATCATTTTGATCAAATTCAACGCGCGTTTTGCGTCCATTTTACAGCTTTATTTGAATACATGATTCGTTCTGTGTATTTAAATACAAATTCTAGCTAAATTGTTGACCTTTCTCAATAAAAAAAAATGAAACTTGTGTAATTATTAACTAGCGCAATGACGGAAGACGTAATGAAAACGTTTCTTTTTTTAGTATTTTTCCTATCACTTTCGTAATATGGAACTGATATGGAAGTTGTTAGTGTTTTTAGTAACGGCCGGTTTTGGCGAAAAATGTAGAAATGGGGGCAAAAAGAGTGTGATTATAACAAATGGGTCGATTGAAAAAGTCAAGGTAAGCGAAGTAAACTTATTCTATAAGATGATTTCCAAAGTTCATACCAATACCTGTTTCTTTGTTGTTTTTCGATTTTTTATTTTATTCTAGTGACGATAAATGGTTTTTTGTACATTAGGGGGCCTCTAGATGTGCGCTCTCTAGATGTGCATGTCTCTCTAGATATTCGTTTTTCACGAAAATTTGTAAATACCTCTAGATGTTCACCTTTTTCAGAATGATTTTTTTTTTCAAATCGGCCTCTAGATGTGCACTTTTTCCGAACTTTTTTTCAAAAGTTATCTTTCGATGTTTATTTTTTTTGTATTTTTTAGTCAAAAAAGGTTTAAAATGAACATGTTTTATTTTTCCCCGAAAAGACGTACTAGAAGTGTATTATGGGTGAATCTTTATGAATACTTTTGTATATGTAATCTATTTAAAAATCATGCTCAAATTTCTTCCCACCAAGATTTGTTATTCTTAATAAACATAAATTTTTTGAATATTTTTTGGACTCATATGGTAGTGTTTTTGAGTATAATCCGAATACTGCATTTATAGAGTTATTTGACCAAATTCTCTTCAAAGGTGGTAAAGTTTCCCGTGCTTATTGCGATTAATTTCTCCTTTTATGTGCATGTCTCTCTAGATGTACATATCTCTCTAGATGTAGTCGTTCTTTCGGAAATCGACAATGCACATCTAGAGACCACTTACTGTATTTTTTTTTTGGATAAATCTATTTTATGCAAATAATCGATACCGGTTAAGTTGACCCTGTCGTAGGAGCTTACATTTCAAGTAAAGTTTTTTTCAGAATGCTTATTGGTGCAATGGTTGTCATAATGGCGCCATAGGCAAGCGATGTGAAATATGCCCACTAGGCCACAGAGCAATTGGAAAAAAGTGCAAAAACTGCCACTGTGACTTGTCGGTAAGTTTTGGCACCTGTAACAAAAATGGTCGCTGCAATTGTTTGCCCCGATTTGCCGGTAAAAAGTGTCAACAATGCGCCAATGGTTATGAAAATTTTCCGCAATGCGTGCGAGTAAATGATATTAAACTTGATTGCTCGTGTGACCCAAGATCTTCAGTCTCGATTTGCCCAAAAAATGAAGGCGATAAATGTAGCTGCATTTCCACTAAATACACCGGTGACAATTGTCAACTTTGCAGTGACAAACGTGGAGTATTTCCAGAGTGCGAGATTATCGGAGCGTCGATTAAAAATACAGATATAAAGGTATTTAGATTTAATTTTTGAGTTCCAAATAAATTTACAGTGTATTGTATTATGAGAACACCTGTTACCCTTGAGAGTTAAATAACTGATTGATTTGGTAGATTGGACATAATCATGAAATTTTGAATCGCGGTACACGAATGGTTAAGCCAATTAGTTTTCGAATGGCCAGGCCAAAATCTTCAAAATCATCATTTAACCCGCGTCGACGACTTCACGATCTGCAGGTTCTTTACACCTCATTGTATGAAAATTGGAGAGCGCTTTCTCGCCACGTGACTCAACGCAAAACGTACCTGTCAAAGTTTATCGTTGATTCAGAAGGCATGGTGCCGGCATTCAACTCGTCAATTCGGGCGCTCGAAAAAATGGTCGCAAACTTAGAAAAAAACTTGTGTGATAAAGTTGACACATGGGTTTAGGGTTGACAAATACGCCACCTGCGCAGTTATCTGGCATACAATTTAACTGGATAATATGCGGCAGGTCGGCCCGCTCGTGTTTTTTTTTTCACTTTTCCGCCTACGCCTTGAGCAGTTATCCAGCATCCTGCGCAATTATCCGGTATGTTTTTCTGTGCAACCTGTCGGATAACTGCGCTGATGGTGTTTCTAATTTGTCACCCCAATCTAGACATTTTATGAGGAGATTCTTGAAAAGCTCGGCTCTCAAATGGAAGCTACAAAAGAAACTATAACGAAAATGAATGATGATTTGGATGATATGCAGTTTGGTGAAAACTCATTTGACGCCATCGCGAAAAATCACGAAAACGTTATTGAAACTCAAAGTGAGTGGGATGTTGTTGAAAACGATTACAATGAAGCATCTGACAAATTTGAGGAAATTTATGATAAAACGATGGCGACAGCGACCAATATTATTTGCCGAGCACGCGATCTTGGCAGGGTTCAAATTATTTTTAAACTTAATACACCCGCTGTGCTTTTATTTACCCGTTATCTTGCGTCTTTTTTCGGTCAATTTTCTAGGAATACCTATTTACCTATAAACTACACCGCGCGCGTAGGTCTGTCATTGGATAATGACAAATTGGTATTGTGCAATTCCCCGCTCGTGCTGTTATCAGGCAGGTCTGTCATTGGATAATGACAATTTGGTATTGCGCAATTCCCCGCTCGTGCTGTTATCAGGCAGTTTTTTCATCCTTTTTTCCTTATTCCGCTTACGCCCTGCAGAGTTATCAGGCACCCTATTATAAAGATTCTCGCGTTTGCTCCGTTATCTTGCGGGTTTCCTTCCTGCGTAAGATGCAAGATAACGGCGCAGGAGTTGTATAACGGTTATAATGTTTTTTACTGCTGAGAAAACAAATTACATTTTGAACCCCGTTATTGATACTATTTATGACCAGTTATTTGGAAGTGATGAGGAGAAGATGGTGCGTGGTTCGCGGCCCGATGGAGATTGCGGCGGCAACACCGATTTAGACGAGGCAATGGCCATTTACGAAAACGATAAAGAAGTTCTCGAATCTGTCGAGGACTATTATAAAAAACTTAGAGTTTGGAATTTGCGAAACTCGCACAAAATGAACAAAACCGAACAGTTTCTAGAAGAGTATGAAAAGCATGGGTTTGCAAACTTGACAGATGAAGGTAAGCTTGAAAATTTATTTTTCGCCACATTTTAGTCTTTTATTTGTTTATAAGTTTTCAAAATATTTAATAGAATACTGTCCCTTTGTATTGAATACTGATGATGCCATAGAGCAGCATTTTTTAAATATTTATATTTTTATCACCGACACCCACGGCTTAGTCCGATTCCAGGACACTTTGGAAAAAGTACAATTCCGGAACGTTTTTTAATCAAAAATACAGGGCAATTCCGGTCCGGAAGGTGGCTTATGCAACCATTTTTATTGCTGAATAGGAAAAAAGAATTCGTAGACCAAGAAGAAAATGCAAAAAAAAACTTCAAGCTTTGATTAAGGCCGCCACCTGCAATGTTTGTTCGAAGAAATGATTGAATTCAACGAAAATTGGTGTAATATTCGACCTGAGGCAAATTGTAGTGGGTCCGACCCCGATCCAATTCCGGTCCCCTTTTCCGAAATAAGCCACGAACGTGGCCCACGACCTCATGATGACCAAGACAAGAGTGATTTGTGTGTTAAGTCGGGAGAGCAAGCCTCGTTAGCGGAAATTGAAAATGCTTTGAAAAATTATCAAAATTTAATTGATGATTATGAACAGCAAGCTAATGAGTCGACGAAACTCTTACTTCAAAATGGAAAAGATATTCAGCGATTTGCAAATGATCGAAAACTTGACGCACTCATCTCCGCTGAAAATTATCACAATGGAATTTACAAAAACTACGAGGCAGGGTATAAAATTACAACACTAAAAATTATTAGATTAAACTGACGGTCAAACCCGTTCTTACCTGATAATGCCTTTTCATAAATATTCAAAAAAAAAATGAAATATAAAATCACGAATTATTATTTTAAATCTTCTTAGGGTCAATCCACAAGAAATTTTTGGTCAGAAAACTTCATACATTTAGGCGGTAAACCACAAAATTGTTTTTTGGACCATATTCGATACACCAGGTGCGCCTATATGTTTCACCCCGTTATGTTACAATTTTCCCCGTTCGTCCCGTTATGTTACAATTTTTTAGCAAAAAAAATTCTGTTTTTTTTTGCCTACGCACTACGCCATTATGTTACAACTTTCCGTTATGTTAAAATTTGTACAAAAAAAACGCGTGTTTCGCAATACTTTTGAGTTACATAATCACTATTTTCCGTTATCTTACAATTTGTACAAAAAAAAATACGTATTGCGCAATATTTTCCCCGTTCGTCCCGTTATGTTACATTTTTTTAATTTTTTTGGCGTTTTCCAGCAAAATCGCCTACGCACTCCGCCGATGTTACAATTTCCCGTTATGTTACACTTTTTTTGCTTTGGTTTTGTAACATAACGGCGCAGCTGGTGTATTGTATCTGGTAATAATGTTTAAATCTTTCCGGTCTTCAAGTTTTCACATTTTTACCCAATTTTGAGACAAAAATTGCACGAATCATCAACGAGTATAACGAAACATTAGATTCCTATAATGAAACACTTCAAACCATTTATGTTCCAATTTACGAATCATTAAAAGAAGTGATGGATGACTCGTCAGTGGCCTCAAGAAGACAAGCCCGCTCAATCGGCGACGATGAAGATATAAACTTCGACGGGAGTGGCGAGGGAAGCGGCGACGACGAAGGAAACGGTTAACCTCTGGACCCATAACTCGTTAAGTATGTTAACATAGTGAATGGTCTAGGGTTAAATATATAAAAAATATCAGCTTCGTTTTATATTTTATCTCACAAAATTCAACTAGACCCGTGTCTTAGCGATTTTCGATTTAACTCCCAGGGGTCACTTAGTTCAAATTTGGACTAAACGGCCTAAATGGGCTAAAATGATAATAAACCGGGCTTAATCGAAAATCGCTGAAACACGGGTCTAGTTAAATTGTATGAGAAAAAATATAAAACATAAAATAGAACTGAGGTTTTTTCGTCTTTACATGGTCACAAACGCGTCTAGTCAAAATTTGGACTAAGTGACCCTTAAGGATTATATGCCACTTGTGACCGTTGGGAGTTAACCCGGTTTACTACCATTTTCGGTCCATTTACAGTGTTTAGTCTAAACTTGGACTAATGCTGGGAGTTAAAATTTGAATGCGGGTTTGAGTTAACCGTTTCAGACGGCATTGATTGTGCGGTTGTTATCAGCGATAAAGAAGAGGCATATACTATGATTTGTGGCCTTGAAAGTGACATGCAAGAAGTGCGGGATACTGTCAGTTTCTTACAAAAAGAAAACATTATTGAAAATGCAACTGGCCGTATCGAGGATATAAAAAATGATCGAGTTTTGAGTGATTTGCGCCGCTGGTGTCCCGATGCGGAGATAATGAAAAGGGCGCCGTTTATTGACAGTGACGGAAAAATTGAGCGGAGTTATGAAGACGTTTTGGAGGAGTGCTCGACCGAACACAACAGTATTTATAAGCAATACAGACGAGCCATTGACTCTGATGATGGACCTTCACAAGATCTTATTGATCAAATTGAAAACTTTCCAGGGACGGTTTTAAATACACTCCTACGCAGCTATAGAGCCACACTTGTCATAAAACACCACACCAATAATTGTGCAATACTTAACATATATACGTTGTGCTCCAACGATGAATGAGCGAGCGGAGATTTCTGCGCAAAATTTTATATTGTTTCAGCATAATAAATATGCGCCCAAATTTGCTCTGCTGTATGATGACGCCCGGGTGCGCTATGTACATCGTTTCGTTATAAGAAAACAAGGTTCTGATACCTTGTATAGTTCTGTCAATTACATTATGATCAAATTTTAAAGATCATGAACGATTGGGCGCATTTTAGCTTAAACTTAGCGTCTTCACGTGAAATACGGTCATTCATAGTATGCGTCCAAGGGTTAAGAGTGTGCTCATAACAGTCACAATTGGAAAATAATTCGAAAAAACTTGTTTTCGTAAATGTAATTGTTCTCAAACCGTATTGAAACTTTATTCAAGTGCCTAAAATTGCAACTGATTGTGAGAAAAATCAAATGTGTACGACTAATGACCACGGAACATACATCGACGGCGACAAAGCGTCAAAAATGATCGAAAAGGAAGAGCAAAACGCGATCGAAGCAGCAACACAAACTTTAGATGCAATCATGAAATCTCCTAAAGCCCCAACAAACTGCCCGCCTGGCATCACTTTGGAAGAAATGACGGGTCCAAATTACGAGGGGTACGACTGCCCATTAACCCAATTCGATAATGAGGCAACGGCAGTTATAGGGCAAATGGAAAAAATTCAAAATGCACGGACTGCATTTGACAATAAAGAGGCCGATATTGACAAACTATTAGAGGATGTTAAAAAGATGTCTGAACTTGCAAAGTCAGGGTTGAAAATTTCAAGTTGAAAGTAAGCTGCCATCAGGCGTCTGTGACATAATTCCATTTTTGATCCATAAAAAACTTGTCCTTGACTTCGCGACTATATGGTAAGAAAGCCACCGAAAAAAAAACAAGTTTTTAGCTCTCAAGAGTCACAGGTGTTCTCATAACCCGTAGGGGTCACATTGTGACGATCGTCACAAAACCCCGTTATGACTGTTTTTGAAGTAAAAAATTTTTCGCAAATAGTGTTATATGGGGTATTCAAACATGCTAAATTCAACTAGACCAATAACAAATTAGCCAGATGTCTCCAAAGTCATCTCAGGAAGATTTTTGAAAAATTTTTGAGAAAAAAAATTTCCGATTTTTCTTCCAAAATTTTCTCCATGGAATTTGGTTTGACCTGTCTATCAGCGATTTTTGATTTGAGCCTGTTTTCATGAGATATCAGGCAAATAGGCCGCTTTGTGACGATCGTCACAATGTGACCCCTGCGAGTTAAATGGTGGGCAAAATATCCCACTCTCGTTGAGTCACCACGACGATGATACTTTGTTTAAATGTGTTGCTTCATTTTTCAAATTGAATAACTAGCTTTTTAAACGTAGGCGTTCCAATCTTTTTATTTTGATTAAAATATTTCAACCATATAGAAAGTCACTAATCAAATCATCCGTATCCGCATACATCCCGGCGCGTATTGACGACCCGGCTAATGAGGACAGCAAACTTCAAAATTGGGACCAAAACAATAATCTACCAGAAAAAATTTACGAATCATTCACCACATCGTCTAACGGCCTTGACTTTCAATTTAGTTTGCAAACAATTGCGAACCAGTATGCTTATTTATATTATATTGGCAGCAAAGAGGATTTTGAGTTGCCCAATGCTCGGAGACGCCGGCGCAAAAAACGCAATTCGCGCGTAGGCGATTCAATTTTCATTTCCATTGAAGGCCACAGTAATGATGCTAATTTGCGGGAGCACTGTGCTTTACTCAAAAACTTGAAAAAGGACAGCGGGCCGGCCCAACCAATAATAAAAGTGGACCTCTGGTCAAAAGATGGCAAGCATGAAACGCTCAGCGCCGAAATAGGTACATTTTTTTATTGTTTATCTGTGTTGGAAACGTTGGGCGTTGGGAGCGTTGAAACAATTTTTATCCCAACGCGTTGGGAGCGTTGGGCGTTAGGGCAATGTTTCGCCCAACGCGTTGGGTGTTGGCGCAACTTTGGCAATTTTTGCCAACGGTTGCGTTGGGCGTTGGGAAAAAATCGACCGTTGGCCAACTTTCGCAACACTGTTAATTATAATCCACAAAAAATTTGTCCACCGCTTCATTTCGGATCCCGAGTGCCACTTTTTCGATATTCAGCAATACTATCATTAAATCCTTGGAGGCATTCGGGAAACCCGCGACCGTTTAGATATAATTTCATTTGTGTTTCTTACGGATCAAATATTTAGCGACGGGTGACAAAGGTCGACGAATCGACATTCGTCTTTTGCAACGAGGTCATCAATTTGAGTTATCGGTTCGATCGACCACTATGAATGAAGGCACGGCAAAAATGACCACGGAAGATTTTGTCGACTGTGACAACAGCGCAAAGGATTCATGCTCCTCAAGTCAAATAGCGTTTGAAGCCGATCGTGAGTCAGACGCCTTACCATTTTTCCTTAACCAAAAGCCACATATCGTTTCCAGAATAAAACCAGAGTCCTTGTCTCGCAGAAAGAAGAGTTTGGATGAATGCTTGGCTGATGAACCGGAGAGTAAAGGAAATGAGCATTTATCGACATAATAACAAAACAGCGTACAGTCCTTGTCCCCGAAACGTCTCACCCCAAAACGTCCCCATGTCCCCGAAACGTCCCAGTTTTTTTTTTCATTTTTTCAATGTCCCGAAACGTCCCAGTTTTTTTTTTGGATTTCATAAAAATTGATATTTATTTCCATGAACGACTAGATCGTTATACGGTATTACATCTCAACACTGTTCTATAATTGAAAGTATTTTTTAGATAACTTTTATTTTGCATTGTACATAAAAATTGTACCTAAATATACATAAATATATTGAAAAGTGTGCCTTTAGCCCCTAAAGAGACAGAAATTATGCCCGAAAAACCGACAAAGCAAATGTCTATGATAGACAATAAAAAAAATATTGTGTTATGGTTGTTTTACTTGGGACGAAGACGGTACTGACATGGAAAACCACTTTAAACACCTAAATAGCAAAAATTTGTAATAACGAAGGTTAATAACGTTAAAAAAGGCCTGATGTCCCCGAAACGTCCCAATGTCCCCGAAACGTCCCAGTTTTTTTTTAACATTTTGGGACGTTTCGGGGACAAGGACTGTAATTGATTTATGTTACGATTTTTTTATTGCAAGTATAGAAATTACGGGCTAAACAAGGTAAATTGCCTAATTATATCATAAAACGTTTCCAACTTGAATAATTCCTTTTTGGCGATAAACAAAAATGCACAATAGACCCCAAGGCAGATATGGAAATTTTTAGAAAAACTTTTTTCGAATAAAAATAAGAAAAAAAAATAATGGTCATTTTATGCGCATATCATCCGTTTTTTTTTACATTTTTGTTAAAGCTTATTGATAGACGCACTAATGTGCATAATGGATCTCGGTGATTTTGCTTGCAACAATGATTTTTTCAATCAACTGCAAGATAAACGAAACGTGTTGAAATATCTCAAAAATAGTTACAATAAATTGAATTGTGAAAAGATTGGTTTTGTAGGGATGGCCGTCAATGGCATAGAAGTGGCGTCTTACGGTAGCCTGGGTACAGCCAGTGCAACTGACCTAACGTAAGTTGACAGTCATACGAGAGTTAAATTTTGCACTGTAACTTTATTGTGAAATATCTGACGGCGAGTTAACCGACGCTGTGCGCCACAGCCTGTGGCCTTATATAGTTAAGGAGGTGACTGTCCTGTTGTTCACAAATAAAACTAAAAATAAAGAAATTAACAACTTTTACGCGGTATATTCGCTTCATCAATTGACTAGTGTTTGCTGATAACAAACACCTCTCAAGTTCATATGGAATTATAAATCTAGAAAATTTCGGTTTTTTCGAATTTCGATCAAACACGAATTAGAAAAAAACTGTCTGTGACGACCACTTTTATGACATATCAAATTTGTAAACTATAGCCCAGTCCCCTCCTTAAGTTGTCTGTAAACACTGATGGTACCTTGAGATTTGTTTATTCATTGTCACACTGTTCATTAAATTATTCTTTAGGGATTCTGCAAAAACAAATTTCGTTGTCGAAAATAACTTTTTGATTCCCGAGGGACTAAAAAGAGACAAAGCAAGAATTGACAGTCACAATTGTCTACGTTTTGACGAACCCGATGCCAATTTAGAGGTTGATCCAACTGTCCTTTCAAAGTTTTTGAATATAAGCGATGAAGAGGTTAAAGCCGATCAGAGCGCTTCGGTATCGTTTATTATTCGGCTTTATAATTTTGATCCCAGTATGGCCACTGAAGGCTTGACGATTTTAGAAGTTGGGCCCAAAAAAGTACAATTGGCAATGGAAGAAGATCCACAGGGCAAAAAATCACCACATCTCAAATTTTTAACCGTACGTTTGTAATCAAATTTTTCAAAAATATTTCCAGTTTACAATTGAACATATTTTAGAATGAAAATTAAGCATACAGGGGGGCCCCATGATAAGGGACATTTTTGTGTCCCGAAAAAGTGTCCCTTATTATGAGAAAGCGGATTTTTTGTCTGACAGTCTACATATACGTCTGGTCTATTTTCGGAAGTTCTAAATATCGTCATTCAAACTTTTAAATATTTTTAAAATGCTCTGTTATCGTCTTGACTTTTGTGTTTTATTCTAAATCATATTTTGAAGCATAACAACTGACTTTGTTAAAAAAATAATTTTCAGTTAAAAAAATAGTGAGACATATTTATCAACTGACAACAGATCTTGTAATTTTCCTACTAAATTTTGCGGAAAGTATTCGAGCAGTTTGGCGTACGCTCACTTTGTTATTAGCCAAAAAATGCACAGCCTCTTTTTTCCTTGATTGTCAGGCACAAACGTTTCTGTTTCGGGTTCCCGTTCATATTAATCTCGTCCATATTAGTTTTTTCTCAGATAATTTATTATGTTTTCCTTTCTAATTATTTTTCTCGAATAACTCGACGAGTTATTTAGAACTTCCGGTTACATGATTGGTCGTATTCCGAAGACTATCAGACAATTTTTTTTACCCATCTTAAGGGACNCGAAATTCTGTCCCTAAACACGAGAAAGCGTCCCTTAAAAGGAGAAAGCGGCCAAGGGTGTCCCTTATCGTGGTGTCCCTTATCATGAGGCCCCCCGTGTACTTCTAATTTACTACAACTAGTATAATTATTTTGTTTCTCGGGTTTCTTTTTTCCTGAATATAATTTTAAAATGTGTATTTGATTCTTAACATAAAATAAATATTAATTTTATTAAGGTTAAAAAAAAATAAACAAATATATCTTTAGGTATAAGGCTCAAGTATTACTTCATGCATACACTTTCTTTATTTTTGTATTTGAGAATCAAATCCGATATGAACCCTACGTGTTGTTTAATTAATAAAACATAAAAGGTATTACTAATTTTTCCGTAATTTTTTGATGGCCTTTAACATACCCTTAGGACCATTGAAAAATTATGAACTCGCTGTTGAAGACGAAGGTGGGCGTAAGTGGTATATAAATTGTATTGCCCGCGCAACAACTTAATTGTCTCTTGGTGTCAATTTTGATTAGGCGCGTAACCATAGCAGCGCTAAACAACAAGTAACATTTTTTTTTGTTCCGCGGATAATCAAGTTGGACGAGCCTACCGAATAATGTAAATGAATTTTTGTCACTTTGGTTAGGGATGCCCTGATGCCCCTTTTACACTGCTGTAATATCTATAAATCTATGATGCATACGTATTTTATTTTCAAGATTATAATCTATTCATTAGGACGGTTCTACACCCAGCACATTTGCCTTAAAATCGGACAATCTCATGTGTAAAAATAGCGATGGATCAAGTAAATTTTGTGACCAACTTATCATCGTATTGACCGTCGGCAAGTTGCATTATCGAGGAAAGAATTTGCCGGCTTACCTATGGATTTTGAAGGACGACGAAGCTCCCCTCAAAAAACAATTGGACCCGCCTCTCAACGCCCAATCAGATCCGACCAAAATTGATTCACTTGAGACCTTATGGACGCACTTTGGTACACTGGCGTTCTATGGACCAAAGGGGAAAATAACCGAACATACAGTTGTAGCAGATTTAAACCACAAATTCGATGAAAAATACTATGAAACGCTGGTGAAAGCGGAGTCATCAGCCCCAAGAGCCACGATTAACCTATGGCAACCGTTCGTTAGCAAAATGGAGGGTATAACCCGTACATGCCAGGAAATTCCGGATCTAACTCTTGAACATACAGGTGGCGGATCTATCATTTATGATTTTTTCGGTTATACAGGATAGGCAATGATATAACGTATAGAATACCGTATTATACAACTTGTCGTTAGCTTTCTTTATTCTAACCATGAATTTTAGTAAAACCGCGGTTAACCGGTATATCCAAGTACATCGGTTTATACAGCAGGTGCGCCGTTATGTTACAAAACCAAATTAAAAAAGTGTAACGTAACGGAAAATTGTAACATAACGGCGCAGTGCGTAGGCGATTTTGCTGGAAAACGCCAAAAACATTAAAAATGTAACATAACGGGACGAACGGGGAATATGTTGCGCAATACGTGTTTTTTGTACAAATTGTAACATAACGGAAAATAGTGATTACGTAACAAAAAGTTTTGCGAAATACGCGGTTTTTTTACAAATTGTAACATAACGGCGTAGTGCGTAGGCAAAAACGCCAGATTTTTTTTTTTGCTAAACAATTGTAACATAACGGGGCGAACGGGAAAATTGTAACATAACGGGGTGAAACATAACGGCCCACCTGGTGTATAGAACGTCCTCATAGTGGCCGGATAAACCCTCTGTCCGTGGACTACGCTAAAAATTTTGGGAAAAAAGTTACCGGAGAAGCGCACAAGCGGTCGAAGTGGCTGGATAAACCCTCAAAGGGTATACTGTATACCGTATACATCTTAAAATACTTTTTCATGATTAATCGAAAAATTAAATATTTCATAGCCCTGAATAGAAGGAAAAGGTAAAGACAAAAAGCCGTCGAGATCATGGGCGAAACCGAGTGTTGACCGGCTTGGACTAAATACACAAAATTATACTCAAAATAGTCTTTGGGCGTTAAAAAGTCGTGCATTCGGTCTGCGAACTGTCTTTACAACAAGTCAAAGTGAATCAAGAAACGACACCGATTTGATACTTAAGTACGTCATACGAACTCCAGAAGCAAATTGGGAAGATGTTGTTAATTTACCAAACAATGAGGAACCAGAGACCATCACAGTGTCCGCAAACAACGATAAAATAAACATACAGATTAGGGTGCCGATATGTTCAACATAATCCTAATACGATCGAAGTATCTAATGAAAATCATATCAATCATTAATAAGGCGTTAAAACTTTTTATTTGAAAACGATGTCAGAGATTTTCGTCCAACGGCATTTTCCATAAAATAAGTCTCTAAAGAAACGTGTAAACGTCGATACTTGCTATAATTCAATTCTTTGAAAAACAAGCTTTTATTATTCTATCATTCATGATGCCGTTTGACCGGTATATTATGAACGTGGAAAAAAGTGGGCAATTTTGGCGCATATTTGAAAATACCTTTCAGAGTTAGATGACCTTTTGCACCAACAAGTGTCGCATTTTTTTACCTTTTTGGCAACTAACATAGATTATCTGCAAGCTTCCTATGTCTATAGTGTTAAAAGAAATTGCGAACAATTTCCTTATTCGACAAATGAAAAATTATATACATGTATTTGTCTATGTCTCTAGTTGTCTTGCAGATAATTGTCTTATATGGGGTCCAACCTCATCATATATTGTCGATCATATCGAGCTTCCAAATAATCTACAGGGGGGTCTCACATTAAGGGACGGTTTGCGATTTTTGACCAAAGTCCACTCTTGTCCCTTAATTTGAATTTTGTCCCTTAATTTGAATGTTTTTACCACTTTTTTCGAAAAAAGCGTCCCTTAATTTGAATCTTTTTGATAAAAAGTGTCCCTTAATTTGAATTCTGTCCCTTAATTTGGTGTCCCTTAATATGAGACCCCCCTGTAACAAATCTATACTGTAAAAGCGGGTCAAGCGCCCACACAATGAAACAAAAAAATTGATTGAGTGCATTTTAATAATTTTTTGCTTACAAAAATATGATCTGTCGCTGTTCGAGCACGCTGATTGACCGGACAGATTCCACAGCCACTTTTTTTGATGAATTCATCACTTTTTTTCATTGTGTAGGCGCTTGACAGCTTTTATAGAATAAATCTGTTATTTTTAGACATAATCACTGACATATTCCTAAAAAAAAACTAAAAAAAAACAGAGCGCTAACGTCAAACCGCACGTCAAGAACTCGAATATTGCCATCTAGAAAATGCGGGAGAAATGACGACGGAAATTCATGCAAAACGCCGAGTAGTAAAGCCTGAATAGAAATGGTGCTTACCTTTAGTAATTTTTCATATTGAACATGTCACCCTTGCGTAGGTAACTTGCATTAACTTTGAGATTCAAATTGATGAGAACAAAACGCATGACCTGATTGTTGCTTATTCCATTCACGACGACGATATAGACCCCAACTTATACAAGTATGATAATGGGGAATTGCACGTGTACTACAATGGCCGAAATGTCCCTAAAATGAATCTCGACTCCGAGTGTCCAAAATTGGCCAGTGGTTGCTCCTCAAAGAAAAAGTGCATCGAGCGGCGGTTAATACTAGCGCATAAAAATAATAACCGCAGTATTACATTTGAAAAGTTAGAAATCTTCAAGCCAGGCGAGCCAGTCGATGATGCGTCAAAACTGCCTGTTTATAAAGGCATAACTAATTTACTGCAATACACAGAGAAACATAGCTGTCCGCAGTTAAACCCAGAGGAAGACGGGAATTATCTTTACCAATGCTCGGGGGAATTACTCAGATAAATAACAGAAAATGTGGCTGTCAGAAATGTTGTTAACTGTTATTCTTATTTTATTCTGAATATTAATTGATTTTGAAGGAATAGTTGCAATAAAACTAAAATGTTCTGTTTACTAGTGTATTGTGGAATAATAAGAGTATCCAAAGCACAAACATCAACATACGGTATCAAAAAATAACGACAACAAGTATTTCCATAATTTATGGTCCATAAGGCCTTGACGAGTTGAAATCGCCGTTCGTCTAGGTTAAAAAAATAAATGACTGGAATTAATGACTACTGGTTTAGTCTCATGAAAATCGGCTGCGCGTTTCTAGTATACCGTGTCGGCATATTTTAAAATGATATTGGCCAATAGGAACACCCCATTGCAAGAAAAAAGAAGAAAATTGCACTATTCTAGAAATGCTCAGCCGATTTTCGTGAGGCTAAACGTGTAGAATATAAACAGTGTAGTTATAGTAATGAAATATTTAAATGATGTATCGCCTCAAGATAAAAAAAAGCTCATGTTCGGTATAAAATATCAATCTTGCCAGCACTTATCTTGCCAAAAGCCTGATGGTGCACTTATTTTGCCAATTTTTTCAAAAATATTTACCATCACATGCGCCTACGCACTGTGCACTTATCTTGCCAAAAATTTCTTATAACCCATAAATAGCCTGAGCAAAAATAAAATAGTGTAGTTTTCACACAATAATTGCTAATGGTGAGCTTGGGGAATGAGCTGAACCTGAGAGCAATATTGCTTTCGTCAAAAATGGACATATGATAAGAATTTTTCTTTTTCTTTTCGCCATTCAATCCACAATTTTTTCAACAAGTGTACAATGTACACTGTACATGGCATTTATTTTTTAGAATTTTTTAACGTTATACAATTACACTGAAATCCGAAACATTCTGGAGCTCCGAAATATTCCAGATCGTGCATTTATCTTGCCAAATCTTGAAAAATTCATGATTTCCAGCTAATCCGCCTACGCCATGTGCGTTTATCTTGCCATTTGCACTTATCTTGCCAATTTTTGGGTCGGCGAATGTGCAAGATAAGTGCACAGGGAGTGTAATGCAATTGGCCCAACGTGAACACATCCCTCAGCACTGTTTGGGGCCAATAAAACCGTCGAAAATAATATTCCAACTTATTTATTGAGAATCTAGACGAGTTAGATAAAGCATCCAACAAGTCACCCAGCTCGTGCGATTCTTTTCTTTTTTTTTCTTTTTTTTCTTTTGCTAGTTCCCCAGTTTTACTAAAAAATTCGCTACGTGGCCTATAATTAACGGATTCTTTTAATTAGACCTTTGTTTTCAAGGTCTATCCTTCTTCTCTTATGGGTTCGAATCTCAACCTCTACCGATTTAACCCGCACCCTCCGCGGACGCAAAGGTTAAATCAACCGTTAATGAAACGTAAATCAATTCGCCGACCAACTTTGGGAAAACGATTATAAGACGCGTGGGAGTTATTTTTTTAAAAATCTGTATCAATAATGGTGATCCCAATGAAACGTACTTACTTTTTGTTTTTTAATTTTTCTTTTAACGTAATTTTTTCAGTAGTTAATAACCAATCTTGCCTTATTGATGGTTGAAAAATGATTGAAAAATGTTCGACACCTTTTAGAAAAACAGTCATAGTGTCGCTCAGGGGTTACATTATACAAATTAGTTAAGCGTTAAAAATTCACACTAAAATGGAGGTACTGCTAGAATTTTTAATTTTTTTGTGAAAATTTTTGGGAATACTCAAAAATCGTAAAACAATTTCTTTTTCTTTATTTATTGATTCTTTCTTTATTTATTGACTTGTAACGGATTTGGACTTTTAGAATAAGAATTAAAAAAAAATAAAAATGGATTTCGGGTAAGTTTGACAGTGTGGTTTTTGTGGCTATTTAACATTTTTTGATTTCCGGTATTTCCGGTTTTCACTTTTTTTCTAGTAACCGGAAGTGACCAAAAATAACCGGAAATGAAAGAAAATATAAAAATATTGAGACGGCAAAATAAATCAGCCTAATCCATAAATAGAAACGTGAGATATTACGAGTTTAATGTCATGTCATAATTGACTATATACGCTTCTTAGGAGTTAAAAATCATAAAAATGACAATTTTAGTAATTGAAGCACAAAATTCCTAATGCTAAAATGTGCATTTTAATTTTTGAAAAATTAACTTTAAAGGATTAAAAAGAGGAGAAAGAAAAGGAGCGCCCACAAACCATACTCTTTTTTTTCAGTTCGTTTTTCTTTTTTTCAGTTAGCAAGTTGGAAATCTCTTCCCGCAGGCCTGCGGCCTACGGGAAGAGCTTACTATCGAGTTTTGAATAATAAGATTACTATTACTTCAATGTTTATAATTCCAGTCATTTATTTTTTAAACCTACACATGAACGGCGATTTCAACTCGTTAAGGTTTTATAGTTTTTAAAAGTTTTGTGATCACGTTCTAAAACTAGATAAGATTTCATATGAGAAATTTCAACGAATTTCAGCGCGAATTGCGAAACTTTTTCAAAACAGGTACTCGTTTTGGTTAGCTAGCTGCCCATTTTGTCTCAAAATGAAATTATTAGGAAAATACTAATAGGACTTCGAAATAAAATAATAAGTCAGAAAGTCAAAAATTCTTGCAGTCGTTATATTTTTGGAAAAAAATGTGTAGAGTGCATATCTAGCTACACATTTTTTTTTTCAAAATATATATGCCAGTGCCACATCTAAAATATAAATAAAAAAAATAATTAGAATAAAATTATTTCATTGCTTGTTTTTTTTTATAAAGGTTACATGTTGTAATTATGTTTGTCAGATTATGTAATTTATCACTAAATATCGATATGAACTCGTTTTGTCCAAAACTTATACATTTATACACTATCTCTAGATCAGCTAACTCGATCGAAAAAATCGTTTTGGTTTCTTTTTTCACCACAAATTGAAATTCACAATAAATTTACCCTTTCGCGGCTTCGACAATGCTTCTTTTCAAATATAAAATAAAGAGACCTTATTCTTGGATTTCGATCATGGACTTGTATTTCCGAATGCTAGAGAAAAACTAAAATGATAAAAAAATATTTTATTCTCGTGGTTGTATGGATTCCCTTTTGTTTTTCTCGTTATATAATAGGTATAAGTGAACTTGATTGTGCTCAACATGATGCTCTTGACTGGGTCAAAGGTTAACTCCCGGGAGAGATACGAAAGGCGAAGACATAAAATGCTCACGCCCAGAGGTCGGCAGAATTTGTAACATCTCTCAATGACAGACTTCAGCGCACCGAAAAAAAAAATAGAATTTTCTGAAACTTACATAAATCGTGTAATTTGTAAATCATGATGGTGAAATACAAATTAGGACACACGTTTTGATGCTAGAGAGCATTTTCTAGGCCCAAAAAGGACCAAAACGGTAGCCTCAGTTATGACGTCTCGGGACGTCATAGACAAAATCTGTTTTTACCAAATTATATAAGTTTTATATAATTTTATCTGATTCTATTTTTTTTTCGCGCGCCAAAGTCTGACATGTGTCAATCTCAAATTATCTGACCTGAAACAAAAGTTCGTTACTATTAGTTAAACAGTTTGTACTGCTAGAAATCAGAGCTCGGCAAAGATAAGAATTTGCATCGCCGACGCAGCATCGGCTTAGCTCGGTTTTTTGTCCGTTCGTAAAAAAATAGTCCAATACGCAAGAAGGACGCTAGCCAATAGGAGGCGCCTATAAAAAAACATGAGCCAATAGGCGCGCTTGTAATTCATTGCTTATCACAGTATGAGGTATAATAACGTGCTTCCCGCTTTTTTTACTATTAAAAGATAATTATGAAATTTGAGAAAGCTAGAAGTACGTTATTTCTTATCATACTGTACATTTTGGAGAACAAATTTGGTGCCGAATAACAATTAAAACACTCCCAGGGGTCCATTAGTCCATTAGTTCCTGGGGTTACCATGTGGGCCCGCGAAGCAAGGCTACATAGAATGGGGTTACCGAATGAGCCCGCAAAAACGGGCTAAATAAGATGCGATTACCATTTCGGGTTGCCAAATGGGCCCGCGAAAACGGTAATCGCATCCTACGTAGCCCCGCTTTGCGGGCACTAGGTTTCCATAATCCATAATATAAAGTTGTTTTGAAACTGACAGAATCTGGGGGCCATTGTATGCCATTTACTTGGCCCTCAAGATTGTATGCTATTTTACTTGGTCCTTATGATTTAATGTCAAAATTTGTTCCAAAGGGACAAATGGGGATGCCGCCACATCAAAGGTACCCTTGAGGTACCCAGTTAGGGACAAATGGGGATGTCGCCACATCAAAGGTACCCTTGAGGTACCCAGTTAGGCGTCAAATACTTTGCAGCGACCAATGGGCCGTATGATGTGGCCCCGCCCTTACCTTATACACTAGGACTTGCGTGGGCAGTCACGTAGTTGGGGTCTAACTCAGAATTTAGGCGTAGACAACTATGACTACAAAACTTGCCGACATTTGTTTCCGCAGTTTTGTCTACAGTATTTTACTTTCTTCAGCAGCTTCAAAAACAAAATGAAAATTGACAGGTTGCAGACCAGTGCATACAGATTAATCGAATAAAAAATAAATAAGTATTGGTTGAAATAGGATTGATAATTATATTTTATGGTAACAACGTTTCCTGGCGTTAACAACTGTACAAAAATAATTAACTCTTTCGCTGACTATGAGACATCGTCTGGCGCAAAAGACCTGCCCTAGAGGATAATTGATAAACAGTTATTCATATGACAAAAATAGTCTTTTTTAATAAAAAAAAAACTGAACTTTTTTTTTATTTTCAGAGAGCGTGAAAATTTTACTCTTGAACGTGAAAAAAATCAAATACATTATTTAAAATTTTTGGACGTATTTTATATTGTTGCGTTGAAATTTCACGATTTCAATATCTAGATATGGCTAATCGGTTTACAAATCGTATTTTTGGTCTCGGAACTAAAAAAGACTAATAATTGGAAAATAATTTAATAGGTGTTTCCTGTTAGTTGCGTGTTAGTAAAAATCCGTGTTTTCACTTTTGTGGTAATCGATTTAACGCTTGCTTCCCCAACAGCCGCAAATGTCTCCTTTTTGAGCGGCTATTTTAGTTCAAAATTAAATTTATACTGTAAATTACATTCATTATCAAGTGTGTATAAAACCAGAAAACAAGCCGATTACTTGTTTAAAGTTTATAAGCATGCTTTTAATTTTAAAGGTGTCCCGGGTCATTCCATTAAATATGTTAAATATTAGAAGACTCTTGCCAAAATCATCTATCTAGCAAACGCTTTTAAACGATTATGTAAGAAAAACCCAGTGTTGCGAAAATGCTACAATTTTGCGTTATTTCACGTTATTTGCATTTATCTTGCAAACTTGGTGCTCGAAAAGTCAAAAAATAGGCGTTTTTCGCAAGATAAGCATTTTTTTTCGCAAGATAAGCGTTTTTTCGCAAGATAACAGCTCAATGCGTAGCCGTAAACGCCGAAAAACCAGTTAGTCTAACGATTTAAAAATAAAAAGGTTCCCATAAGAAATGTAATTAAAAGACATGATATTATTGAAAAAAAAAATGAAAAAGACATGATTTCAGTAGCAAAAATAGAAGTAGAAGAAAGTTTTTACGCAAGATAACTGCTCAGTGCGTGGGCGGAAGTCTCGAAAAACAATTTCTGAAAAGTCGCAAGATAAGCGTACGAGCGGCAATTTTCGCAAGATAACTGCTTGCAAGAAAACTGCGTTGTTCCATATCAACTTGTTTTCTAAGAGCACCCAAGACCACACTAAGATGATGTCAGTGATACTAGACAAATAACCAAAAAATAAGTTTAAAATAAATAATTTAGCGATTCCGAGCCCGTCAAAGTTAACTTTTGAGATACATTTAGATGCACCTGGCAACTGCACGGCGTCATGTTCGTGCATTGGCTCAGTTGACGGGTTATAAGGAAAGTGAAGCACAGAGTCGAAAAGGAGCTATTGCGCAATATTATCGGCTACATGACATTCATGAGGCGTCCAAAAAGAAAACCGTGCGTATAAGGGCGGATACTTTACTAGCGATCAGTACAACCAATGTGAGCGAGGAAGATTCAATCGTAAGTATACAAGCAATACAAAAATAATCCGCCAATTAGGGTCCGGACATCTTTTTATGAAAAGCAAAACTTACCACTCGGATATACTGTATGAAATATTATAAGGCGCTTCTCGTTTTCTCGAATTTTAAGCTTGAAAACCTTAAAAAGCGGGAAGTGCGTTATTATACCTCATACTGTACATTCGAGTGGTAAGTTTGGAGCAAGATTAATTAATTTTGTGAGACAATATTAAATAAAATCGTCTCGTCAGTCCAACTCACGTTTTGCAAAAAGACGAGGACTGGCGAATTATCTTATTCAACGATTTACGCTTATTCGCGAGAAAAAAACTGCCAATTTGTTCATATTTAAATATCTCGCGAATCTACCCCCCCCCTTCGATTTTTGTCCGTTTAATTATCACCAATCAATTGAAAAAAATACTGTTGTGAGACTGCTCAGAAATAACTAATGTATTTCAGCGGACAGCGCAATTTCTCCAAAAAGAAATTCCAGTTCGTGTGTCTAAAGGAATAAAGAGATTCCAAAATTTACCCTTCATCATCCTTACAAATCCAAAGCTCACAAGTACAGTAAGTATATAATTACTTTGTCTTTTATGAATCCAAACGTCTGCTTTATAAATTGCTTTAACCGATGGTCTTCGCTAATTGCGCGCGTATACTTGAAACGTACACAAAAAACGTATACAAAAAGAGTACAGTTGGCGACGTAACGAGTTGACAAAGTGAAACGAGTTGACAAAGTGAAACGAGTTGACAGTTTTTGGGCGTTTTTTGGGTAAAAATAGGCAAAAAATAGGCAAAAGTGAGGTAACGAGTTGACAAAGTGAAACGAGTTGACAGTTTTTGACGAAAAAATCGGAAACGAAAGTGTCAACGCGTTGTGTCACCAACTGTATACAAAAAAGCACCACAAAAACTGTATACTGTGTTAAGTTTTAAGTAAATTACCTCTTAGGAAACAGAAATCGCAGCGTTTTCTAACTATTTTTGTCTTCATTTAGACATAATCGTAAATTATGTCGGTTAATGTTTTAGGGGTGCGGAGTGGGTTCTTCCGCTGTATGTAATTGAATTTTATAGATGGAGTCCTATATAAGAGTGTTTAAAGAAGTGCGAAACTTTAACAATGGTAGAGAACTGACAACGCGAAAAGAAGTCCTTCAGTTTGAAAAAATATTATNTTAGGGTTAGGTTAGGTTAGGGTTAGGTTAGGGTTAGGTTAGGGTTAGGGTTAAGTTTGTCCAAATGGGTAAATGTTTGTCCAAGTGGGAAAACGTTTGGCCAAATGGGTAAACGTTTGGCCAAATGGGAAAACGTTTGTCCAAATGGGTAAACGTTTGTCCAAATGGGAAAAAGTTTGTCCAAGTGGGTAAATGTTTGTCCAAGTGGGTAAATTGCGCGAACACCCTAGTCAGCACTTGTCCAAGTGGGAAATCTGTCCAAGTGATGCACACCCTAAATAAAATCGTCTCGCCAGTCCAACTCACGTTTTGCAAAAAGGCGAGGACTGGCTAGACTACGTATACTCGGTTATCATTCCAGTTAAAATTAACAAGCCGTTCCCAAGTGTGTCGCGAGTTATCTTATTCGACCATTTACGCTTAGTCACGAGAAAAAACTGCCAATTTGTTCATATTTAAATATCTCGCGAATCTACCCCCCCCCCTTCGATTTTTGTCCGTTTAATTATCACCAATCAATTGAAAAAAATACTGTTGTGAGACTGCTCAGAAATAACTAATGTATTTCAGCGGACAGCGCAATTTCTCCAAAAAGAAATTCCAGTTCGTGTGTCTAAAGGAATAAAGAGATTCCAAAATTTACCCTTCATCATCCTTACAAATCCAAAGCTCACAAGTACAGTAAGTATATAATTACTTTTTCTTTTATAAATCCAGACGTCTGCTTTATAAATTGCTTTAACCGATGGTCTTCACAAGTTGCGCGCGTACACAAAAAACGTATACAAAAAAGGTATACAAAAAGAGTATACAAAAAAGCACCACCAAAACTGTATACTGTGTTAAGTTTTAAGTAAAAGAGACAGACATCCCAGCGTTTTCTAACTATTTTTGTCTTCATTTAGACATAATCGTAAATTATGGAGCCGGTCGGTTAATGTTTTAGGGGTCCAACGGAGGTCGGCCGAATTTGTACCCTTGTCCGCGGACATAGATAAACACGGGTAACTTTCAATGGTAGGGTATGGAAGGGTACAATTTTTTTTGCTCGGATAAATTCGGGTATAAATTTTTTAGTACCCTTTTTTTCAGTGAATGCTAGGGTACAAAAAAAGTCAATTCCTGCCAACCTCTGGGGTCCGGAGTGGGTTCTTCCACTGTATGAAATGAAATTTTATAGATGGAGTCCTATATAAGAGTGTTTAAAGAAGTACGAAACTTTAACAATGGTAGAGAACTGACAACGCGAAAAGAAGTCCTGCAGTTTGAAAAATTATTAGTGCGGTTTCTCGACGACCCGAATAGTGATATCATCAACATAACACAGGTTTGTAATATATTTATTGCAATTAATACCCTACCTAACGGTTAGGTCCTCACCAGATTAACAACCCAATCCAGAAGATGGAAATGTCTCTTATATTTTGCTAATGAATTGGAACACCGCGTGGATTATGCTATAATAAATCGCAGTGATTTTCAAACGCGAAAAAGATAAATAATGTTACCACTTTTTGGTAACGTTGCTTGGCAGCGCGTCTGAGGCCTATGTGGCCTGTCTTTGGTCCTTTTTTGAGCACTAAAAGAGAAAAATCATAAAGTAATGCAAAAAATCGTAAAAATCATTGAATGTTTTAGGGTTTTCGCGATTGTCATGACCATATAGTCGAATTTTTCAACGATGGCCGCGGAATTGAAGCTGCCCAGGAAAAAGCTTCTGATCTTGTACAGAACTTCTTAGATCGCTCATTAGCGAATCGATTGGCAGTGCGCATACTAGTCCAAAACCATCTACTTCTGTCCGAACAGGCGGGAAAAGACTCGGTAAGAAATATATTCTACAATAAAATGAAAATTTTGTTCTTAGAAAAAGCTGAAGAGATTTAGAACATCGAAAAGAGATAGCCCCAGATGAGTCACAGTGTGACGGTCACACGCGCATTCTTAGCTTTGCTTTTTTTGAAGAATATTCCCATGCAAACACCCTTTTTGTTGAATTTTTGGCCGAGCTGTTTTTCAAAAATGTGAGCACCCCTAATTATTATAGGCTCCATACTGTATCTTGGGTTTCAATTAAAATTTATCTCATACTTAACTCATATGATTAACTCATATAGGCTATAATATATAGCTAAACTTACGTGGGACAGTTTGGGTTGACATGAGTTAGCGGATCAGATCTTCTAAAATTGAAAAAAATGTAATGACCCCAAACCATCGAAACACTTCGGGAATACTTGGACGCGGTAATAATTAGACGCGTTCAGTCTCTGAACTTCAGAGACGATCATTATAAAGTACACTGTACTGAGTAAAGTACAGTAAAATTACCCTTGTAAATCTAGAATAAACGAATTGGAATAATCGAGTCAAAATGGAAACCCGCTCAAGTAGTTGAGAAGATCGCGGAAGACGTTCGAAAAATGTGGAAGCTATATTGTGACAACCCGCCGCAAATTAAATTGAATGGTCATACTGAAGCCGAGTTTCCTTTCATACCGGTTGGCGTTGACTACATATTACATGAACTTTTCAACAATTCTTTTCGGTAAGTCAAAAACTGCCAATATAATTTCAAGCTTCTCCATTTTCAAATAAGTTATTTGATATAACCAACGAACAAATTATTCTACAATCACTTGTTGTTACCAAAATTGAGTTATCTTACCACTTTCTGTACCAAAAATGTATAGAGGTTTCCGCCTACTTACTACCCAATTATTTTACTAGTTTCCAGTTTACATTTGTTTACATTTTACTAGTTTTCCACTTTATATTTGGATTACCATTTTTAGACTTTCAGTCTATGTTTGCCTCTTTCTCAGTTTTTTTTCTCAAGATTTATCAAATTCTAGAGAATTTTTACAAAAAGGTTATTCGAAAAAAATATTTGGACCTTTTTTGTAAAAAAAACGAACTCAATCGGTTGAACACTGTATGAGAAGGTAGAGTTTAAAATTCCATTTTTCATGAAGTTCACGGCCACGTTCTAGAGCCACGTTATAGGGCAATAGTTATGGTCTCGAAAATTTTGTCATGAGATGCTTCCCTTCATAAATTAGAAACAAAACATTAGTAAAATTGGTGGTGAGGAAATTTTTATTTCCTGTGCAGTAAGGTTTGTAAACAATATTTCATGCCGTTCATTGAGAATATGAACGACTCGTAAAAAACTGTTCAACCAGGCTATTTTAAATCAACAGTGTTGTCAGTGGCATGGAATTCAGTTACAGACCGCCGTAGGTAAAATATCTTATATAATATCTACCCCTCCTTAAAACATAAAGACACGATAACTGGTTCGCTCGTTATTTTAAATCTTAAAATTTTAGAGCAATAATTGAATCGAATATGAGTCCGTCATCCGAAATGCCTGCAATAGAAGTAACAATTGCAGTAAATAGAGAAAACTTCATAATTAGAATTAGCGATCGCGGAAAAGGTTAGTTTACATACATATGGTGCGCTTTTCACACTATTACACGGCCTCTAATCGGAAGTTGTCGAAAACTATTGGTATTATAGCCGGAATTGACTGAAATCAAGAGCAAGGATTCCGTAAAAAATATTTCGAAAATTTTACCATACAAATCATTTTCTTACGGCGACTCTCGAAAATTTCGGTTTGGACAGCCTAGCCATACCATGTATGCAACGCATGGCCGCGCGAGAGCTTCTAAATTCCGTAACCTCTTCTCATGCCGAACTGAAGCTGACTAATAAGTGGTTTTAGGTTTTTTACCGGAGATAGAAGATAAAATTTGGCGATATAATTTTTCAACAATTGGTAAATTTGACAACTTTAATAATCCTGCATTTGCCAACCCAATCGGCAATGAGCTTGGTGGCGATGGAATCGGGTTGCCAGTTTCTAGAACATATACCGACTTACTTGGCGGGTCCCTGGAGATCAAAACGATGGTCGGAATCGGAACCGATGTTTACTTAACCTTGAGTCATATTGATCCAGACAAAGGAAAATCTTTTGGTATTTGATACCAAAAAAAGTTTACTGTGCTCAATTTCTTTGTATTCGTTACCGTGCCAATTAAGGGGACTTTCAAATCGTATAAATGAACTACTTTTTAGTTCACGTTAATTTTTTTACAACACTTAGGTGCTATAAATTTAATGAATTTAATAACACGTGAAAGCACTACCATAATACCCGTTTTTCCCATTTATTTTCCTTCTCGGGGTATTGCCAAGAGTCCCAAAAATGCTGTTTGCAAACAACTGATCTTTATCATACTTGTTTTGTGTCATTTGGTCTAGTTTATGACAAAAAAAGAGAAAAATTAAGGGGTGTCGACCCTAAAAACTGAAAAAATGTATGAATATTGTACTCAGAATCAAAAAGTGGATTGTAGTCCCCGAACTCAGTTTTTCCCAAGTTCAACGTGTCACATGATAAAGGACTCATAAGGCCTAAAATGGGCCATATTTAGGACATACAGAATTCAAATTTATTCTGAATTACAAAACAACATGTGACACTTTCTTCAATTTTCTGAAATTACTTCGTCAACAAGGGCCAATAAATCTCTATGAAGTCGTCAATTGGTCTTCGTTAATTTTATGCAAATGTACAACTTTGATACAAACAGCTAGGTTTTATTTGCAATAACTGAAATCGAGCAAAAAGTACAGATATAACTAACAATATAATACAAATGCTTTTGTTGTATACCTCAACTAATGGTGCATGCAATGTCAGTAATAATGTATACAGTCCTAGCAATTTTTTGTGTAGGTTTTGAATCTCTGCAGTCGAAACTATATTTGGTGCCGTTTTAGGGACGATGACTGTAGTCGGACAATAATACTTACTGTAGTAAAATTAAATAAAACAGAAATTGACCATGCCATTGAACATCATTTTGATTATATTAACACAGACTGTATCAACCTGACACTTTGTGGTTCACTTACGGTTTCGGTAAAACTTCTGATATTAGATTTTTTCAGACATAAAAAACTGTAGGTTTAAATAAGCAAATTTTCAATGCATAAAGCTCTTGTTAGAATGTGAGACACCCCAATCGAACAGCATTTATCCATTTTCAGCAAAATTCGACAACTATTTATAAGTGATGTTTTTAAATTTTGTCCGGTTACACTTCGGGCACACATTTGACATGTTTTCGGCTTACAGAGCGTCCTTCGAATTGCATTTTCTTTCCAATTTGGTCGCCTTCCATTAACACTATCGAGCACAAATATGCATAAAATAACAAGAACGTTCATTTTCCGTTCGCTGTCTTCTCCAGAAGGAATTTCAAGTTTGATCGAATCTATAAAAATGTGAAAATTTCGACTTGAATAATTAGGCAAAATTGTGCCAAAAAAGAATGAAAACGCAATGAAGCTTTTGTTAACGAATCTTTTTTATATGTGCTGAAATTTAAACTTCCATAGTGATCGCAATCACTTAATTTTCCGATTTCCGTCCAAAGGTAGAATGACGCTTTTTATTCGCATACTTTCAAAGCCTTTCCAACTTATCATTCATCAGATATACTTTAAGTAATTTAATAAATGGCACAATTTCTTAAATGTCACTAAAGTTTAAAATAAGGAAACAAAATATTGTTATTTTTAAAACTGAAAACAAAATTAAGACATTTTATTAACCTGTAGGTTTAAATATGTGGGTACTGGGAGAGGGGACGGACCATCCCGGACGGTTTGCTGATTTTTATTTACATGTAAACTTTAAATGATTAGTACAAACCCAGGTAAGAGTTAAATGTATTGTTAATAACAATATAAAAATCCCAGGTTTTTATTTAATAGATCTTGTTTGGATGTCACTCAAGCTCAGAGCTTATTAAATAATTTTTCATAATGAATTTATAATTTATAAAAAAATATTACTTATGTATTACTTATGTACTTAAACTTATAATTTAAAGTGTAGTCACTTTTCTACGCATTAAACCACATCGGTAGATTCTATTGTAGAAAAACCTTGTTCGAAATCGAATGTGCTTTACTTTTGGTTTTTCTAGGACTGATTTCAACCTTCAGATTTTCAAAGGGGTCAAAATTTCATTTTTTTCATACCTTGTCCCTGTGTTGTTGTTTAACCTTGAAACACATATGTTGGAATTTTCTCTAAACGGGCATATAAAACGCGTTTTTGACTGCTGGTTAATTATATTAAATGTAACGGCAGTGAAAACCAACATAGAATAATCGATTACTAAGTCATAGAACAAATAAAAATAAAAAAATTGTTTCATTAATGAATATTAATTAGTCATTTATTGGAGCTAGGAAACCTGAAAGAAGAGGTTATTTGCAATTAAAAATTTTCACGCACATTTTTTTTCTGTCATATTTTTCCAAAACTGTTACGTAGTCAACGGCGCACTAGCTGGCAAAAAATGAACCCTGTACGTCACCCGGTTAACCGTTTGTGAATTTGTATTTTTTGTGGTCAAATCGACCAAAAAGTGTCCAAGGGTGGTCGGAGAGCTATCGAAAGTATGTTTATTCGATTCAGGACCATTGATTTGCTTATAGAGACAAATTACGTAGTACGACCGCTTTAAATGCTCGTTTGGACAAAATTCTAAAATATGTGTTCAGGGAACTGTGTTGAATATGTGTTCAAAGGTTAAGGGTCAAATCATACTTTACCACATTATTACCATTCTTCGCTTGTATTTTTATGAATCTTGATACATTAATATTTCTGGCAAAAAAAAACTTTTTTTGATACAATCTCTAAGTTTTGATGAAGTGTGACAAAGAGTAAGTAAATCTGAGTAACTGTTTCGTTACATCTGTTACTGACGTGCATAGAGTAAAAATATGACCGAGTTGTCCAAATAACCCTCTGGAGAATCTGCTCTCACGTTGACAGTTTAAATCACTGCAGTGCACTGACTACAAGGTGAGACAGGCGACCGATGGCATTTTTTCTGTTTTTAACTCCTGTGCTCCCGACAGTGAAAATGGAACTGTTTTAATTTATTTCGCTTATAGCTCGAAATCGAGAACAATTAATCCCGATGGAAATTGACCTCCAGTTTTGATACTTTTATACCTCTCATTATACGATTAACCTTGTACCAAGGCTCGGCATAATTCAACATAAAAACGAGTTGTGCTAAAGTGTCCTCTCGAGCTCCAAATTAAAACGGAGCTGTCCTATACTAGCTTCTCGGGCTTCAAAATAAAAACGAGCTGTCCTGTCAAGCTGAAAAATTGAAATGAGCTGTGCTGAGCTGGCCTGTCGAGCCGAAAAATAATATTGAGCTGTCATGTGCTGGACTTTCGAGGCCAAAAAAAACATGAGCTGGCCTGTAGAACTGCCCAGCCAGCTGTCGAGCTAAGAAGGCTAGCTGGCTGTTGCCGAGCCCTGTCTTGTACAATAGTTCAGATAAAAATATAAAAGCCCGCTCATCATTTTGCTTTTATGGTGTTATTGAAATAATTAGACACTACTTGACTCCTAAGTTTCAAACAAGAGTGCTATACGGCTATACGGCCGTATATGACAGCTGTCGGTGCGCAACAGGAAAGTTTTTGTAATTTTTCATCTACGCGCCAGACATATCTCATTGATTGAACTTCTAACGTCTGCTTAGACTGAGCATCAACAATTATTTTAATTTCTATTATTACTTAAAATATAATGCACGACTTCGGAAGTCTCCATTGAGTATGAGTTAGAACACAAAAAGGCTAATTGGAGTACATGTTATGACAAAAATAATTGCCTTTTAAAATGTGAAAATGACAAAAACAATTGAGTTTAGTAATGCGCCCAGAATTTATGCTTCTAGTATAAACTTGACCCTATTTCCAAAAACAGTATTTTTGAGTCTATAAGTATGCGGGGTGAGAAAGAGTTTGTCTAATGAACCTTTCAATGGTTTAGTTTTCTTCCAAAAACTTGTTCCCCTTTATGCATAAATTGAATTTTGTAGCATATTATGGTTCCAAGATGAATTATGTATCTTTCAACTTACTGTGAAAGAGTCCAGCCATTTTTAGCGGTTATTTTCGGAATCATGGACAGAGACTTACGATCGAACATCCTAATTTGATATTAACAATTTCTAAGAATTGCGGTTTAAAGTTCATATACACCGGGTGCGCAGTTATCGGGCGTCCAGTTATCGGGCGGGTTTGTGCTGTTATCGGGTACCGTTCGCTGTTATCGGGCGGTTTTTCTCAATATTTTTGGATATATATGACCAAATTTCCCGCTCGTGCTGTTATCGGGCACCCTCGTGCTGTTATCGGGCGGTTTTTTTGCATATTTTTTATCTTATTCCGTTTGCGCCTTGTGCAGTTATCGGGCGCCCGATTAACGTTTTGTTGTCGCGAAACCCGCCCGATAACTGCGCACCCAGTGTATTTCCCTCATGCGCTATTATCTTGACGAAATTGTAATTCGAATTTTCAACATTTCGTGTGAATGGAATAAATTTTTTTTTTTCAAACCTCTTGAAACTAATAAACTGCATTTTTAATATCAATTCTGTCACTAATATTTGTGTATGTACATAGAAGTCTACGATCAATCACTGTGCCTTTATCTTGACAACATCAGAATTTATTTGCATGCAAATATTAAGCAATATAAAGCTTAACATACTGAGGAAATGTATCAAATGGTGTGTTCTAACTCCCACACGCCGACGTCAGGCAGCGCTCAACACCTTATATCGCAGCGTCGGCGCAGTCCATGTAAATTACATATTGTATGGCGCCGATGTCGTAGTCGTATCATACAATAATACTACACGTTCATGAAAGTTCATGAATGGGAGGCGCGCTTTGTAAGTAACTCGGTACTATATAATAAAACTTGTACTAATCATTTGTCATTTACGATATTATATTTTTGTGTTCAGCACTTTGAAAGTTGGTAACTTTCAAAATGCTAATCGTCCCTATATTTCTACTGGGATTTGCGTTAGCTATTAGAGATAAGGACACCAAAAAAGATCGTGGTGATAATCAAGATGATCGTGATGGGAACAAAGAAGATAAAAGTAAGAAATACGATTTAAATAAAAGAACGTGAGATCCAATATTTGATCGTATAATGGACACCAAATAAGAGACCATTAACTGGTGCGCGCCTGACTGTGTCATATGGTTGATAAGTAGAGTTGATACACCCACAACGCGACACTATAAAAAAATTTCGTCAAAATTATTTTTGTAAACAAAATCAAGACAATGGGATTTTTCCGAAACTTATCCGAGCCCACGGGAACGTCTGAAAGGTCCCAATGTGCATTCGGTAATGTAACATGTTAGAGTGAAGTTGGTTCGTACATAATAGGGATACTATAGTGGAAATAAAAACAAGCAATAAATTTGAAGTTTTTATTTGAAAACAACCTTTTTATGCCATACTGTATGGCCCAAACAACATGCATCAAATTGATTATGTATTTAGAATTTTTACGAAAATATTTTTTATGTACCAGGACAGCTTTGATAGTTTTAAACTAAGCACTAAAATTCATACTAGCATACTCAGTATTGATACATACAACATCCGTTGAAAGTGAGAGCCCATATTAGTTCCGTGTTTATAGGTAAATTATGTTATGTTATTCATATTTTATTAAACAGCATGCTCTCATAACGATGTGTTTTTTTTCAAAAATATTTTAAAACAAGAAATCGCCTTTCGGTGATTTGCCTTTCGGTGATTGGCCGAGCGAGGTCAAAAAAGACTAAAAACAGGCCACATAGGCCTCAGACGCGCTGTAATGCAACGTTACCAAAAAGTTGTAACATTTGTTCGTGCTTGAAAATCACTGCGATACTGTAGAAACGCGACACGCATTTTTTGTACATTTAAGGGAGTAACAAGAGTTAGTTAATTCTGGAACTGTCGTTTCAATTTTTCGTTAAACAAATTTAAGATAGATTTTTGTGCCGAGGATACATTATGTTGTTTTATTTTTGTTCATACTTCACTCAAACATTAAATGATGTTTAAAAACATTCTTACACTTTTCATGAATTGATTTTATTAAGAAAATGATGATTCTCCAAAACCATCCGATTTGAATACATTCTGTAAAAACGGCCGAAAAGCAGGAATAGTTAAACATCCAGATAGTTGTTCGAAAATGGTCCAATGCTGGGGTGATGATCGTGTTGGTTGGAAAAGCAGAGAACTGGCTTGTCCACCAGACCAGTATTGGGATGACACCACGTTGAATTGTAACTGGGCCGCAAATGTGATCAATTGTAAGAAATGTGAATGCCAAAAAGAAGCCAGAAATAACGAAAAGAAAGAAAAAGGTAAATTTAGCTCAAAAATAAAAGAAAACATTGCGCAATGCAATTTAATTGTAATTTTTTATTCATACAGAGTTCCCGATTAACTTCCTGTTCTCAAAAATTCAGTTGACGATAAACCAAAATGTCAAAATCCGCTTCCAGCCTCGTCCATAAAGCCGTTCGGTGAAAAAATGTATTTAACCCAAAGTTGGCGATTAAAATTTTGGTTCAAATTGGCGAATGAACCAACTGGACGAGATTGGGGAAAACTCGTTCATGCTACAAGTGAATCTGGCGGGCAACTGCCGGGAATTTTTGTCGGACACTTGGGTGGAGTAACGCAATTTGGGTGGCGATTTTGGGCACCGACTCGACCGAAGGCGACAGGCCAAAATCGACGAATGGGTGAAAGCCAGGGATGGAAATGTGAAGATTAGTATCTTTACGAAATACGCAGAGTCTATGTCAGTGAGTCAGCTCAGTGGTTAGAGCACAGTGGTGCGAAACCAGAGGACTCGGGTTCGATTCCCAGCACTCATCATATTTTCATATTTTCTCTCTCAATCAGTGTAGGAAATGGGAACGGGATCCCGCGGGATCCCGTTTTTTTTCCCGCGGGAAAGGGAACGGGCGGGATTTTCCGGGAAAATACGGGAAAACGCGGGATCCCGCGGGAAAGGGAACGGGAGGGAAAATTTTTGGGCAGGAAAACGCGGGATTGGGGTTCGCACGGGAACGGGAGGGAGCGGGAAAAAATTAGCTTTCCCGTTTCCTACACTGCTCTCAATGGCATACACAAAACCCTACAGAAATAAAAATCACAAGTTGTGATTCATAAGAACAGCCAAGGCTCGCAACAGTAGCTAGCTGCAACTGGGCAGCCGAGGCGGTCACAACTCATTAAGAGGTTGGACTTCGAAAGGGAAGTCAAGCACAGCTCATTTGAATTTCGAAACTCGAAATTTTGAAGTTTTTTTTTTATTTGTGCAGACTCCTGATCACACCTTAATTTTAACTTTTGGACGGAATTGATTGGGATTCCAAGTTTTTCAGTAACGTTAAAGGCACATTAATTATGTGATTGCAAGGACTTTTTTGTTGCAAAATCTCACGATTTCCGATCCCTGAGGAAAGCGACTTCTGGCAAAAATGGAATAAGGTCGAAGTAATTGGTGGTGCAGACTCGAGCGATTCGTCCAAATTGTCTATCAAATATTTTGTTAATGATATTTTGTCTTATGAAGATAATCAGCAGGAGATAACGCCAACTTATCAAAATGTGAAATTATACTTAGCCGAGCCGTATTCGTCGGCTGGTGCCAAATTTTGTGAAGTCGAATGGGAAAACCGAGAGGTGAAAGAGGAAAAACCCGAGAAACCAGACAAACCTGACAAACCTGAGACATCAGGAGGTGAGTCTGATTTTTATGAAATCAAATACAGTCCTTACTCATTTATCGGATGATTGCTCATTTTTCGGACGATTTTTCGGCAGAAATGGGGCCAAATTTATCATTATTGTATTATACGAGCATCTGGTTTTATACTTTGAACCAAACATAAGTAAAATTAATTCTAATTAATTTTCATTAAATTATAATTATTATAACAATGGTTTCATAGTTTTTGTACGCTTTAAGGGGAATAAATAATATTGATCCCCATTTGTACGCTTTAATGAGCATAAATAATATTTATCTCCATCAGGGCTCGGCACAACTGGCTCTTTTTTTTTTGGCTCGGCTCGGTTTGGGTTTTGAGCGAAGAAATTTTTTTTTGTCTTGGCGAGCCAATTGTGCCGAGCTCTGATCCCCATGATGTTTGCATGATTTTGAAAAATTCACATTTACAGCACTGATAAACACTTTAACTTAAAGTCTTTAAGACAAAACAAACTGGGTGAAATTGTATTCTCAAACGAAAATACATGATTATACAAGCTGCAAACTCAACAGTTGCAACCTCAAAGGTGAAAATGGCGACTTTTTGAATCTCGACTTAATCCCCGACGGCCTCGACAAGCATCATTTTAAAATTGTTTGGGCCGGTGTTACACAAGGCGATCATGGCATTGAATGGACCCAAGCGGGACATCCACTGAAATTTACAGAGGCCGACATGGACCCGAAAAAAGTCAGAATGATTCCTAGTGGTAAAGCTGCACCGGATGTTGACGGACCTCGTTCTTTTAAGCAAAGATTTAAAATATTTTATTAAAAGGGACGTTTCAATGCTACGGTACACCGGGAAAACCATAAAGTTTTCAACCCCGTTTACGCTTTACATATTCCCCAGGCTTTATGTACAATAATTAAAAACGCAGAAACTTGAACTTACAGTAAGTGATTTAAATCTATGAAAAGGGACTCTCTCTGAGTTCGAAAAGCAAAGTGGTTCTGGATGGTAACCCAACAAATTCGAAGGACAATCCAAACAA
The DNA here is from genome assembly GCA_004367875.1 of Oikopleura albicans. Classification (NCBI taxonomy): domain Eukaryota; kingdom Metazoa; phylum Chordata; class Appendicularia; order Copelata; family Oikopleuridae; genus Oikopleura; species Oikopleura albicans. Next base: position 100,448 of record SCLG01000089.1, on the reverse strand, counting down.
AATTACATGGTATTGGTATTATCCAATTGGCACTAACGAAAAATATGGACAGAACTTTGCCACTCACAATTCTGATTGGAAAGGAAACAATAATAAGTGGCTAGATGAGCCGTGGAAAGGAGATGGCGCACAAAGTGTGGAATTATTTATTGAATTACCAGGTTTGCGTTTTAATTGGTCAGTCGTGGGACAGCCGAAATCAAACATTGTATTTTACCGGTACATTGTTTTTTTCGATGATTATTAAAACCTGAGGCATCCGGTGGGACCACTATGGACCACAGCAAAAAAAAAACTTCATAGAGTTTAACCGCGCAATAACAACCGGGAAATACTTGTGTGTTGATTATTACGGGAAAAGACGGATGATATGTATGCAAATTTACTTATTTGTACTAATTCGATACTAATAATTTTAATTTTTAGCACCAGTTGAGGCTTTTTCCAGTCCATGCGCGCAACCGATTGGGGTTCCGACGTTTGGTCAAAAAAAGTTACATAAGACGATTAAAAACTTGACTCCAAATTGGCGATTATCATTTTCGTTCAAATTGTCTCGGGAATCGCAAAACGGTGACTGGTCGACTTTGATTAATGTCGGCACAAACGAACGAGGTCAAAGCCCAGCCGTTTTTGTCGGCTTTCTCGGCGCTGGCACAATTTTTGGATGGCGATTTTGGGCGCCTGATAGACCCGGTTCTGTTGGGACAAATAGTGGAATGGAAAATCCAACCCAATGGAAGAAGATTGACGTAACCAGCACGGTTGATGCGGCAGATCCGACAAAGATGCAAATCAAATACTTTGTTGACGGTGAACTAAAGTACCAAACTGATCCATCGGACGAAAAGGCACTGATTTTTTAGTTTAGCAAAAACAAGTAATTGTGGGGATGCGGGATAAAGCCGTTAACTTAACGTTCTCAAGACATAAGCTAAAAAAGTACAAAAAGGGTTATAGTCGATAAATAATTTTATATAGAAGTTTCTAAAATACGCGCAATAAAAACTCAATAGCTAAACGGTGCATTTCGGTTACTTATGGTCGCAGTTATTCCGCGCTTATCACTAATTTATTAACAATTTGCCGTATACACTACCTACCGGGTTATTTTATGACTAGTTTTCTTAGAAAGATTGGGTTGTCTTAACACTTTTGTGACCAAAACATATGGAGGTTTCCAATTATTTTACCAAACCTCCTGAATCGTTTTCATATCAAAGTAGGGTTATTCTGCCGTTTAGCGTATATACAGGTGAGATAACCCGCCAGGTGGTGCACCATGGTGTATATTGGAATATACAATTAATCAATTGGACAATAATTCAAATTTAAATTACAGTTATCTGCGGTAATTTCCTCAAGTTGAAGTTTTATGAAAAAAAACATATAAAACACATATAACAAAAAAAATTGTAAAAATAAAGTTTAAATATAATATAATATTTATAATAATATAATAAAGTGAAAAACTATCACAGACTTTCACGACGCCGGTTTACAACAATATGAACCTTTACTTGGCCAACCCATTTCCGGAAGCGGGAGCGGAATTTTGCAACGTGGAATGGGAAAATTTTGAGCCAGCACCATGCAATAATCCTTTAACGCCGCAACTTTTTAAAACTATGGATTTAAGATCAAACTGGCGTATTGCATTCTCCTTCAAAATAGAAAAGGATAGAGTTTTAATAGTTAGTACAAATAATATCGAATTTATAATATCATAAGATAGTGGACAATCCAATTCCAAAATTCAATGATTTCAAACCGTACGCTTTCAAGTATAAACCAATCATCATGATCCATAGTAAACGTCTAGTAACACTATTAGATAATATTTTTTTCGATTTTTGAAACTCTCAAACAGGCACCCGTTGACGGGGAATGGGGTAAATTGCTTCACGTAACAAGCGATGCGAATAACGTCAATAATCAAATACCCGCCATCTTTTTGGGTTACTTGAGCGGCAGCACAATTCTGGGATGGCGGTTTTGGGCACCTGGTACTACGGGTGCTTCCGGTAGAAATCGTGGTAAACCGGCTTACGAGTGGAATCGAGTTGAAGTGACCAGTGAAGCAAGGTGTTCAAATTTTAATAAAACTATTTTTTATTAGTTATATAGAAGAAGCCAGTGCCGGTGAACTTATTTGTTTGCCTTTTTACAGACTCCGCATGAATACCATTTTATTTGTATAAAAAAAATTTAAACAGAAAAAAAATGAACCAGTATTTTTGATATTAGTAACTATTATATCTATGTTTAACCATGGACACCAATAAGTGCAGTACTAACATCTGGCGATGACATTGGGAAAATGAATATAAAATTCTACGTCAATGGCGTATTTGCCTGGGAAACTACTGAGCCTGCCGTACAATTCGAAAATGCCCAGCTGTATCTCGCTGATCCCTTCCCGTCTGCTGGCGCGCAATTTTGCGATGTTGAATTTGAAAACGAGAATGTTGAAGGTGAGAAAAAAGCATTCGGGGCTGACAGATTTTTAGGTGGCCTGATATATAACTATAATTTTAGAACCGTCGTGGCTAGAAATCTATAGTCAAAATGCACCCGATAGCTTCGCATTGGATTGCAAAATTGAAAGTTGTAATATTCAAAAAGATAAGGAAAATTTTATCAACTTCGATCGTGTCAAAAACATGGACGAATATCGATTCAAATTACTTTGGACTGATTTGAAAAGGGGGTCAAGTTTGGCAGAGGCGCCATTCATACAAAGCATGGAATGGACCCAAAAAGCAAATCCACTATCCGGCACCGATGTTGACATGCAGCGCCGGGTTCGAACTTTTTTTTCAAATTACTATGCATTATTAGACTCTGTTAAGTTTCCCTATTTTGTACACTCGATAATGTGTTCGATACAATTCCAAATTGGCTAGGGGAAAAATCGAATCCATAAACAAAAATAAGGGGAAAATATGTCATATAAAAGTGGATTGTAGCTACAAATTGTCATTTCCGTACGCTTAACGACATATCAATGAATGAATATTAATTGATTGTCTGTCGCGACATGTTGATTGTGTCGCGACATTAAAGCAGAAACCGTATCTTAGTTGAGACTGGTTGGAAAAATTGTTGAAAAATCGTAATTAATGAATCGTTAATTAATGAATCAAACATTATTAATTTTAGTACTTGAAAGTTAATAATGAAATGATTGAGTAAGGGAAATAGAAAAAAAAAATGTTCAACCCTGATGAAGCCCACGGATATCCGGGTATTCGCCCTGCCGCATGAAGCTGAACATTATGAAAAACAATTTTTTGGTTTATCAAAAACGGCACTGAAAACTCAGCGACACACTTTACTAGATGGAGTTCATACCGGGCATATGTCTTCTTGGTATTGGTCTGTTGGATACCATTCAGTATTTGGAGGAGGCAACCCGGCTAGTTGGGCCAACACCCGAGATTTTTATATAGCGCAAAAAACACAGCTTTTCGCACAATGTAAGTATTTATATATTTACAAATCAACCATATTACCTACTAAAGACCTTTTTTTTTTTCACTTTTGCTATCTTGTTCACCACGCACCACTTTGAAGCTAATATGGTAAAAATGTTATTTATGATTCGGAAAAGTTTTTTATTCCCCAAATGATCTTTTAGTTAAGTTTCTTGTTAAAAATTAACTTCCAGGGGTCCCTTTGTCCAAATTTGGACTAAACGGCCTAAATGGACCGAAAATGATGCTAAACCGGGCTTAATCAAAAATCGCTAAAACACGGGTCTTGTTTANTTTTTGTTTTTTTCATTTCCTTTTCAAATATTTCGTAAGAAGGGCTCAAATCACAATTTATATTCCGAAATTGAATTCATATCTATCATATTTAGAAAAATGTGAGAGAAAAACTGAAAAATCGAAAAACCGGTTGAACTTGAACCGGTCTGTTCGGTTGGCTCCAATTTTTTTTTTACTTTTTATATATCGCATATAAACTACAAACTGTGAAAGTTTGGGAACGGTCAGGTCTATATTTCTTGTAGGTGTGGTCCCAGGTGGCGGTCCTAGCTATGTTACATAGCCTATGTTTCTCTTTTTCCCGCTCGCGCCAAATTGGCATATTATATGTTTCAGTTTTTTTCAAAATTTTTTTTAAACTTAACGTCACACCTGTAGTGTATACACAGTGTAGTCTAGTCTAGGTGCGACGTTAAGTTTCAAAATTATTTATAAATTCGATAAGTCACTCTAAACGGACTGTGCCAATGACCATGCGAGTTAGTTTAAATGACGTTTACGAGTTGATGAAGCATTTCAACAAAAAATCTTTTCATTTTAACTCTCTCTAACCGAAGCGTATAGCGTAAGTCCCTCTAACCGATCAGGCAGAATTCTGCCTTACTATTCGGGAGAGTTATTACGCGCGAACTAATTTATATATTTTATTTTATTAATATTTAATTAATAAGCCCAGTTCGTTGGCTTTTCAAAACATAATAAACTTAAACGAAAACAAAATAAAATATTTCTTAAATTTAGCCAAATGTGTGAACGATTGGAAAAAAAATAAAAAAAATCGCATTTCTTTCTTAAGTTTCAAGCGAAAATTTTTATATAATTTTGCTGAAGTAAAAAAAATCTGTCAAAAAAAGCAATTTTACGTTGCATTTCTTTTAGCAATTAATTTTATCTTAACTTTAACAATTTTTATAAAGAACACGTTTGAAATCGCTACCCACGATAAATTCGAAAAATTGTCGTTCCAACGCGCGTACCAACGCAAAAAATTATCCTTATACTATTTTTTTTATGAATAATACTAAACGTACGTGAAAATGTAATTGACTCCATTGTTTGACTCCAAGTAGCAATCATGATTAATCAGTAAAAAGAAAAGAAATTCCGAATAGGGAAATTATCCAAAAAAAATGAAGGAACAGTGAAACAAACCGGAAAACTGAAATATAACAGCGTAATGCTTAACATATAAAAAAATGTTTATAAAATATCATATAAGAAACCGCGGTGTAAGTTAACGGGGCATGGGGTCTAGTCACAATGACTGCGCTCTAATCTGTCAAAAATAGCAACAAAAGTTAAACATAACATCACGATGGAAGAAAAATAAACAGTAGGGTTCAATGTTTTTTTTATAATTTACTCTATTGTTGATTAGACCACAATGTCAGAATTTTATGTCCAATAAGGGCGCATGGACTGTATTATATATTTTTAATTTTTTTAATTGGATCAATAAGTTTCAATTTGTTTACTCCAAAAAATGAATAACTTGAGTTCTAAAGTCTACATATCGATACTAAAATCGTACTTAGACAGTTGACTTTTTGTTACAATAAGAGCGCAGGTAGATTTTTATTATATAAAAAGATCAGTATCGTGTTCACTTATGTCGATTTAGTATCCCAAAAAAATTTCCAGGTTCAAAGTTACACGAAACGTGTTTTGAAAAAAAGGAAAGATTAGAGTCTGATAAGGAAAAATGAAAGATTAGAACACTCTCGCTGTAATTACATTAAAACTGAAAAAAAAAATAAAATAGTTAAAATTAATTTAAAAAACGCAGTTTTAAATTCTGTTTTTGATTACATTGTTTCAATTAGATTAAAATCTTCTATTTTTTTGTGCCAGCAGAAAAAAACTCGAAAAAGACAATTATTTGTAAAAAGAGGGTGTCTTTATTTGGCCATTTTTCAACAAAATACTGTAAAAAAATAGTCGAAAAAATAACTATCGTACGTAGTTTTACATTTTTTGGTAGATTTCCTTCACTCCCGTAAAAAAATTGTTTCGTCTGCATGTACTAGCAATCGAAAGAAAAAAATTACCCGAATTAGGCCTGAATAGCTGTTTTTCAGATCCCTATTTCGCCTAATTTAACAAGTAGCACAAACCTGTCAGTCATATGTATAAACGTAGTTTCGGTTCAAGACTTATAAACTGTAGTCCGTTTAAAAAAAGCTTTGTCGGTCCTGTTGTAATTAACGATGCAAGTCGATTTAGGCAGAATAATGCCTGATCGGTTAGAGGGAGTTAATCGGAAATCGCTAAAACACGGGTCTTGTTTAATATTATATAATATAATATTTTTTGATATAAAATCAAGAGAAAATATATAAAACATAAAACAAAACTGATTTTTTAAAAGCTTANAAAAACACAGCTTTTCGCACAATGTAAGTATTTATATATTTACAAATGAACCATATTACCTACTAAAGACCTTGTTTTTTTTTACTTTTGCTATCTTGTTCACCACGCACCACTTTGAAGCTAATATGGTAAAAATGTTATTTATGATTCGAAAAAGTTTTGTCCAAATTTGGACTAAACGCCCTAAATGGACCGAAAATGATGCTAAACCGGGCTTAATCAAAAATCGCTAAAACACGGGTCTTGTTTAATATTATATAATATAATATTTTTTGATATAAAATCAAGAGAAAATATATAAAACATAAAACAAAACTGATTTTTTAAAAGCTTAATATGGTAAGAAGGCCGTTTAGTCTAAATTTGGACTAAGAAGAAAAAAAATAAGAATTGGTCAGGTCAAATTGGACAGACCAAACAGTTGACCAAACAGTTGTCACTTATGAGTCATAAGTTATGACCATTGGGAGTTCAGTCTGTTAATAAATTTAGAAACATTGTTTGGTATAAATTATGTATGTATTATACATATACATACATTTCGTATATATCTAAAAATTTCATAAATATGTTGAAAAATATTTCTTATGACATCGTTTGTTAGACGAAAAAGTAAAATAACGACTTGAAATTATAATACATGACATTCAGACGATTGTACCTCTTCGAACATGGTCAAGTACTGGCTGAACACCGATTTTCCAGGAAAAGATTTTGACCGATCGCTAGAGGTGTCAAAGGAAGATTGCATGGATAAATGTCTAAAGAACAGCCGGTGTATGGCATTTACATTTGACGAAACAAATCGTCACGTAACAGTCAATTGTTGGCTCAAGGATACGGTAATTAAAGCACCTCCAGTGGTTGGAGATATAAGTGGTATTCGATGCACTTACGATTCACCAATTACCACCTTTGCTCCAAACGGAGTTCACGAGTTACCAGAAGGTGAGATTCAAATGTTTTTTTTTAATTCATTCTGCTGCGCGTGTTCATTTTATTATGATTTTTTTCGAAGATTTTTTCTCACATTTACTCTAGATTTTAAAAATGCTTGATTTGTTCTAGAACTTTGCTACAATTTTCCTAAAATCTAACTTGTTTTTCTAGATATTTTTTAATAAAAGATAAATTTACTTATTTTAGCCACTTGTAACACTCAAAATACGTTTGCAACTTGCCACTGTTGGGGCGATCCTCATTGTCACACATTTGACGGTGCCGTTAATGATGTTTATGGCGTGACGACGTATGTTCTAGCTCAATCAAAACCGGGTGTGGAACCAAAATTCCGCGTAAGAATTGAGACGATGCCGTATAATACGGTGTCCGTCATTGATAAAACGCTTTTGGATCTTTATGATCGATCAGGCATTGGTTCAGTAGTCATTTTTTCTACGACATATTTAATTAATATAAACAACATTATTTTTTCTACAGCTTGTTATTTTCAAACTATTTAGCGTATTACGTCTTGAACAGAGAATATACCGAAAACGTATACATATACTGAACACTATAATTATTATTA
>SCLG01000089.1:30640-60434 GCA_004367875.1 Oikopleura albicans | reverse complement strand
TTGCAATTTGGTGTGTACAGTTATTGAAGCCTACTGTTACGATGGGTATCATACGACTGGTATGCGGTCTCCATTGGTACCAAATTTCGACTGGTACACTTTATCGACTGGTACCCGATTCCACTCGAATTTGGTACCAGTCGACATTTGGTACCAATGGAGACCGCATACCAGTCGTATGATACCCATCGTAACAGTAGGCTTCAATAACTGTACACACCAAATTGCAACGTGGGAAAATGATGGAACAATTTCATACCCTTTTTCTGTTTTGTAAGCCCATATCTAGAAAATGAAATAACACAAATTAAATCGCTGGTTAAGAGATGTGTATGAGTCAAAAGGTTTTATTTTAACCAATACATTAAGGTACATAAAGTACCGTGTCAGATTTGAAAACGTTCATCAAAGACCCTGCATGGTTATGTATATGTAAAAATATTGATAACATATATAAAAAACATACAATCATAAAAACGCGTCAATTTAAATTACTTTATTTTAAAACTTCACATCATCGAATTTGTTAAAAAAAAAGTTCTCAGTTAGTTGACAGAAAGTTGCTTTTTGCGTAGCTTAACACTTTCAAATATTTCTGTAGGTATATCTGTTTCCATGTCTTTGGTCCCTATTATGCATTTTTTTCGTCAAAACAGTCCTTAAGGATCCTTTAATTCTTCGTGGCCAAAAGAACCCATTGCAAAATTATAGAACTTAAAAAGTTAGAAAGAAACTCGGTAAAACAGAATTCTCACATTGTATGTACTGAGCTCGAAAAATTGTTCAAGATTAAAAAAACATGACCTTTAAAAAATTCTAAAGCTCACTACATACATTTTCAGAAATTAATTTGTGCACATTTTCTTACTAACTTTTCAAGTTCTATAATTTTTCAAATTTGTTTTTTTTAATTAAATTGGTTCTATAAGCCCATAATAATTAAAGGACCGTTTTGACGAGAAAAAAAATGCATAATAGGGACCAGCGACATGGAAATATATACCAGTATAAAGTATCTAATGTATCTAATTTAGAAAATAATCGCTTGGAATTTCAAAACCCATGATCGAACATGTTTGGATGTGCAGTTAATCGAAAACTGACTACAATAAAAAGTAAAGTATGTTTACTGTTTTTGATACTGACCGACTGAAAGTCGATCTCGTAAACTGCCACTTATTGACCTTGCAGCTTAGATAGAAAACGAATAACCATTTGTTTCGGTTTATTCTCTATTGATCAACTTGCCGCTTAGTTGGTGTTAGTGAAAAAGAAAGCGTTACTAAATCACCCACAAGATCATGTTATAACGCTCAAATTAAGACTAGTCGTTAAAGACAAATCCAGCCCGCACGAAACCATCTGTAAATGTAATATTTATCTCGAGAAGAATATAATCGACCAGCGCCGTGAAATTGTCACCGTACGAACCGTTTTTTTATGTTTTGTCGATTATTTTTTTGTTAGAAGTTAGCTAAAAATTTTTTCAACTGTCTATTGGACAATTATTTTAATAAAATACTCTCCACTGATAAGAAGCACAATTTCAAGAACCTGACGTACGGCGAAAAACCGACTCATATTAGGTGATAGCGACCTTTTTATACTGGTCAACTCTGAAACGGGGAAATCATGAATTTCTCTACGCGCTAATTTTCACACATACGCCGAAACTCTCGCAGAAAAATTCCGTTCTTTTGCGTAGGTTCACAGTTTCAAATAGAGGGCCCTGATGGTTCCAGTCTTCCTTATAACTTGTCAAATCGACGTAGCCTGCGTAGTTTTTTTTTTTCGACAAATCTGGATTTCCCCTTTTTCGCCGCATCTATCGATGGGCGATAATTTATAATTTATAAGGGTCTTATTAGACGTTAGATCTTTTCGATTTATCTTTGTCTTGAGAATCAACATGATGAGCAATTCTGTAGAACACGACTTAAAAATACGATATTGTTGGTGTCTTATTGAAGTAATTGTTCTTGCATCAGTCTTGAAAGTAAACGTCATCCTGTCGCCAACTAAATTGTTTTATGGAACAGTATAAATTGTAATTGTGATGTTGTATCCGAATCTACTTCTAAATCACTTTCATTTTTCGTCTTAGTTTTCACATTCTAATGAACACACAATACCCAACAACTCATAGCTCCTGTTCAAGCCAAAATTTCAACTTCTTTGCCCTTTTCGCTGACAACCTTGTTCGCGTTGAAGGCTGTCCGTTGACCATTTTTTGAAGTTACAAAACCAAACTCGCCTTATACTGGATGTGCTAAATAAGGGAGCAAAATAAGGTTGTCCATGGTCCAGGGTCTTGGCTTACTATCTCGTCATCGCCCCCTCCTATAATCAAAGTATTTTTGGTTGAGAATCCGAGTTTTTAGCCCGTTTTCCGGTTTTACCGGCAATGGGCATTTGATCAATGAAAAATATCGGTTTAAGTTGATTCTAGGGATAATTTTTCGCAAAAAAAACAAATCTGATGTTTTTTATTTGGCCGATTAATGACCGATGTATATCGGTTTGACGAAATTTGTCAATAAAATTATCGGTTTGAAGTTGTTTCAGACGTACCTTTGGACGGTTTTACTGGATGGTACTTCAAAATTACGACTTCTTTACTTCAATCATTCGACGGCCCTGCATAGGTTTGATATAATTTATCTCAAATTCTTTAAACGCACATATCGAAAGGTTGACAGCAAAACAACAAGTTGTCAGGTAAGCATCTCCGCTTTGTGGAACATGAAAATACTTAACAAAGTTGTCGATTTTAATTTGAATACTGTATTATAAATTGTCAATAATATGTTCGGACAATTTTCTATAAATTTCAAATGAATTTTAGATTATTCTCACTTTGGTTTTGTTTCGAACGATGAAAGATTATTTTATGCGGTTTGTGATGTATTTAAACCTGAAAAAATTTCGAAATTCATTTTTTCTAATTTTTATTTTGTTTAGTCTAATAACGGTGTCCCAATTATGGTTGATTTCATTGGCCGTAGTGGATCCGCCGGTTTGTGATCTGAATTGCTATGCAAAATTTCGACCATTTTTTAAACATCATGAAGAGGCAATACGAAAATTTATGGCTGTTCGACTTGAAAATATGCGGAAAATAGAAGAGTCTGTTTCAAATGGAAAGCACATGCAAATACCATTCTTGTTCTGATTGTTAAATAGAATTATCAGTTAACACTTAGGTTCAAAAAAGATCAGGTTTTTAAGTTTAACCCAAAATTACGATTGAGAGCAGGCCTCGGCATACTTGTTTCTTTTTTTTGCCGCGGTTCGGTTTTTGAGGCAACAACATTTTTTTGGCTCAGCTCGGCTCGACTCGCTACCATTGCACTTTTTGTGTGCTGGTCTCGCCCGAGCCAAATGATAATTTTTGGCTCTGAGCGAGCCAAAGCTAGCTTATACCGAGCCCTAATTAAGAGTACTAATTAACCCCATATTTCGGTGGCCCGTAAGTTTTTCTGTCGTTAAATCCAATTTTTGTTTGTTTAATTAGGTATCGTGTAATAATTAACTGTTAGTTAAAGTGAGCTTTACAAATATTATCGGTCTTTTCCGAATAAAATACACTATGATAGCAGAAACGTTGCGATGGTGACCGGTTAAAAGGAAGTTTAGGATTATGTCCGGAAGAAAGCTCCGGAGCCACCGGTTCATCAAATTGAGACAACTATTAGCCAACTCTAAAGCTTCCGCTTTCATTACGCATCAAATTAAATCGCTTCCTTGGAAATTACGCACAGCGGTCTAAATAAATGTGCTTAGACAGACAGAATCCATTTCTCAAATTAAGCTTTTTGTATGTTTATAAACCAATTTTCATGAAACAGGGCACATATTATATTATTTAGGCCCTAAATTTAAGGACCATAGACTATTGTATGATCCATAGCTATTGACCCTGACCTGCGGTGAGATCATGAACTTGTAACATTTGGTACACCAGGTGCGCTGTTATGCGAACGGTGTCCTCAAGAAGTCACAATGAAAAGTTTTTTGCAAGATAACTCCTCAGTGCGATGGCGGAAGTCCCAATAAGAATTTTACTGAGAAGTCGTATTCGTAATACTGTATTACGACTTAAATTATCTTAAAGATAATCAAACGAGCAGCAATTTACGTTAAATCACTGCTAGGCAGATAACTGCGAACCCTGGGTATTATGGAACTCTTAACAACTCTTAACAATTCTACCGAATAATATACAATCTGCCGAATCTGATTCTGAGGTTTTATTTTAATTTTGAGTTTCCAAACTGTTTATTTTTAAATGTTTAATCTTGAGAGAGTAGAACTGTTGATTACATTATTGGTCTATGAATTTATGGATTCTGGAGAATTATTTAAATTTCCTTAATGCGCTAAAACAATGAAATTATCCAAAGTTTAATTAAATCGCTCACGAAATTCACTTCACGGCCTCCAAGCCGACAATTGAACAACCTCGAAAATTGAACTTAATTCGGTCAAGTAATGTCATTTGTCCATTTTCATTTTCTCGCGATTTTGACCGCGAGATTATTTAATGATTAAACTAGTGAAAAAACAATATTGCAACAAATTTCATCATTGTATTCAGCTACCTCCCTCAAATATGAACATCGGAAAACCACATAGAGTTCTTGCGAATAAATGTGGCTTTTATGTTTGTCAATTAACTTTTGAATTAGCCAGAAACCGCTATGTTCCACCATTGAGGTCAAGAAATTATACGTTTTATACTTATAACCAGAGGTCGTCAGGAATTGAGTTTTTTTATACCCTACCGTTCACTGAAAAAAGGGTACTAAAAAATCTGTACCCAAATTTATCCGAGCAACAAAAAAAAAATTGTACCCTTCCATACCTTACCAGTGGAAATTACCCGAGTTTACCCTTTATGCGAGTTTTATAATATGCTCGACCATTACATACTACCAGTTTTTTGAGGATCTCATTATGATGTCTGTTTTTTAAGAAAAGGTATTGAGTGCGTATATAAAAAATGGCAATTTCAGTGACTTATTTCTGTATACTTTTTTGGTTTATCAACCCATAGACTATGCCAAATGGACAGTTGTCTTTGAGTTTTTGAAACTTTTTTTCCGAAACTTTCCTGGTTTTTCCAAACGCCTACGCTGAGTGCTATAATCTAACTCTTTTTCAATGTTGGTCGGAAAAAATGGCACACATTGCGGATAATTAATATACACCAGATGTACCTTTATCTTGGTAAAGTTTGGGACTAAATTGAAATGAAATAATGGAAAATAGGTTCATATAACCAATATAATGGTACATTGTGTAAGCGTATGGTTATAATTGCGTAGGCAACCATAAGATAATGGAAAATAGGGATTACGTAACTCGAAAATATTGCGAAATACGTGTTTTTTGTTGTAAAATTCCAAAATATTGGAAAATACGTAGGTGGAAAACTTTCGCCAAAATGAACCAAGATAATGGAAAATAGGCTCAAATTACCAAGATAATGGTACACAAGATAGAGGTATTTCTTGTGTATTAAAAATTTAAGACATGATTTATTTTTCAACAAACGTTTATTATCACATTCCTGGTAAAAAATGTTAAAATTGTTATTTGATTTGGCTTAATCGTTAACGCCGACTAACTTGTAACGTGACATAAAGTAGTCGGACAAATGTGAGAGAGAAACAAAAAAAGTGAACATACTTGACGTAAGGCGATTACTTTTGCCGGACACAGTACGCCGTAATTATACAAACGAAGTGGCATATTTAATGATAGTTCGTAAAGCCGTGATTGAGCAGTCTGATCTGATCAATCTGCGAACCGGCGAATCAAGATTTTGCACGAAAACCACACCACTGGCAAAAAAAAACTAAAAAAATGAGAGCAACGACCGACGAAAGAAGTAAGAAAAACAATAATTACCACTTCACGTTTGGCTCAAACATGAAACGGCCAATGTAATTTCTTTTTAGTCGTTCAACTTAGAATTCGTCAGCCAGCTTATAAACACGAATCGGTAGCCTTATTATGTTAACAACACAAAAACAGATGCGCTTTTGTACCAAAAATACTATTTGAAAATCAGGTCAACTAAGCTAAAGTGTATATGTTTGGAAAAAGGTCAAATATGGGCCGTATCGTACGCCGGATTTGGTATTAATTCTCTTTACAAGAAAACCAACACAATTCGTATTTTCCCCTGTATAATACAAATTCTCTCATTTGGAGAAAATTGTGTTTTATGCATAGTTGTAGTGTCCATTTTAACGAACGGGCTTGGTGTGAGGGGCTAAAATATTTCAAATTCTTCAAACATTGTCGAAATATGCGCGGAAACATGTTTTTTGTGCAGCAAAAACGCCGCTTTCGATTGATAGTGGACTTTGAGGCGATGCCGATGGTGAAAATGCAATGAATTTGTGTTATGGGTTAGGAGTAATTTTAAGTTTAACTAAATGTAAAATTACAAAAAATAAAAAAAACGGAATACATCCATTTTGGTAAAGGATGCAGGGTGATTGTTTAAGGTATTGGCTAATTGTAATATACAGAGGCTAGTCTAATTCTGGGAAGCTTTGATTTTAATTTTTTTTCAAAATCTTTTTTTTAAAGGGTCCCGGAATTGGACTTGACAAATGTGCCCCAGAATTGATCTACCTGATGGGGTTCACAGTTATCTTGCGGACTTGCCCCTTGATTTCAGCTGTTGTTTACTATTTGAGAGCCATATACGTACGTATTCGTGTTTTCTCTCACACAAGGTAATGTTACAAATACATACTACAATGTATTATCAACAATGTTATCATAAACATGTACTATTATCAACAATTACGCCCTTATCATCAACCTATTTTGGAAAAGTAGTTAATAAAGCAACATCTGTGTTGATGTCGGAACTATTAGTGCTCCAATTCTTACTCTAGCTTCCTAAGTCTTGCTTTTGGTTTAACCCTCAGCTGCTGTCACAGTTCTCATGCTTTTAAATTAATGTTGAGAAAATAGAAAACGGCGGCTAAAATATGCAAAAATGTTCGAGGGAAAACGTATTTTCCCAACACGTTATACAGCGTTAACTGGCTAGAAATACCAAAGACAATCCTCTTGCTATTTTATTGAATAGTTTCCCCTTTCTAAACTGCATTAATTTATTCTCTAATAGCAGTGTTGCGAAAGTTGGCCAACGGTCGATTATTCCCAACGCCCAACGCAACCGTTGGCCAACGCACCAATTTTTGCCTTAACCCCAACGCTCCCAACGCGTTGTGAGAAAAATTGCCTCAACGCCCAACGCGTTTGGAGAAAAATTGCCCCAACACCCAACGCTCCCAACGCCTTGGGCGAAAAGTTACCCTAACGCCCAACGCTCCCAACGCGTTGGGAGAAAAATTGCCCAACGCCCAACGCTCCCAACGCCTTGATTGGGCGTTAGACGTTGGCCAACGCATCCCAACGCCCAACGTTTCCAACACTGTCTAATAGTTTCTAATTCGTGGACTAAAATACATACAGTTGTTAAATTCGGTTTTGTGCTATTTTTCGCGCGTTACCAGTAGGTTTACAGGACTACCCAACAGCAACGATTTAAGTCGGTGTCCAATCAGTGAGCCAAATTTGAAGCCACTTTATCGGAGCAAAGTTTTAGCAAGAGACCAACCATATAATTTTGAATTCTATTATTTTTAACCTGAAGAAACTGGCAACATAAAGAGTGTTATAAAAGGTACTAGATAAAAATTTTTGTTGAAACATCATTTTTAACACGTTTCATGACTCATTTCAGTTCTAACCAGAAAGGTTTTGGTCAATTTAATTTTTTAACTGTTTGGTGTCCCAAAAAATAAAAATAGCCTTTTTAAACACTGTGCCCGTTGTAAATGTTTTTTTAGAAAAGTCGCCAACATGTTGCAACATGAAGGTTGTCATCTAAACAACTTGAAGTCCAAAGAATTTTTTCCCGCTATTTTTAAACATTACTTCAATGTTTTGATGGAGTTTTTTTGCAATATCGTGCAAATTTTTATTTGACCGTGATATAATATATGTCGAAAACCCTACAATTATGAAATCCATATCTTTTCCCAAAAATAACTACAAATTTTAGAACGAATGTGCATGTTTTCTTGCTGATAACAGCATAAACTACATGCAACATGCAGAAAAATCGCGACAAAAACTTTTTCAACAGTGCACTGCAGTGTTATGGTCGGAAAAACGTTGTTCTTTCAATGACCGTTTGTTCGACGAGAAATTTCCCCAAACATTTTTTTTCGAATAATGATTTGGACACACTTTACAGTTTGACATTTTGCTTTTATTTGCAAAATTTTCCATCCGCCTATACCTATCAAACAGCATTCGTCAAACAATGGGGTTCTTATTTGGAGTGATTGGGTTAATATAACGGTGAAAACTAACGATTAAATCAATCGAAAGCCTTTAATATTGTTGAGTGACCTGTTACGTGATTGTGTTGTCAATTTCCCAAGAAAGCAGTTGGTTGCTCTAAAGACCGTTAAATTTGCAATTTGGCCGGCGAAGAAGGCGCGATTCATTATAAAGGAAACAGCGTCTATCACGAATTGATTATTTCGAACCATTTCCGAATACTCAACTCGATTCAACAAGCGTCGGAAGGAATAACTTGTACGTTCACGGCTGGACAATTGGCCCAAGAAATAGCCTTAAATGTCAAAATGTTACTTCAAGCGAAAGCTAAAGAGCAAAATAATAAAGCATTATTAGGGACAATATGACTGACGTGCTTGGAAATCTAGAATATTGTTCCACTGAACAGCTTTTCTAAGCCAGCTTACCAAGCCAAAAACACATAAAAATCAGAAATTAGGAAAAAACTACCAAAACAGTTCTAATTGCGTGCCGAAAGCCGTTGGCAGCTTTTAGAAAGGTTGAAAGTTTCATTTTGAAAAACCGGAAATTTCAACAACTTTTATGGATCCATAATCCAAATCTGATCCAAGCACACTCCAGAACACGAATTTTAAAATGGGTGAGAGCTCAATGATATTTTCATTTTCTATTTATAAAAAACTTTTCTATTTTATAACTGATTGAACTGCTAATTTGACGTCAAGAAGTGTTAGACCATTAAATAACGACGGCCCATTATGTTGTATCCGGAATATGCGCTGTACTTGAATTGGAATGCTGAGTTTGCCAAGGGTCCACATACACGGGAAGGATCATATTTATTAACATTTCAAACAAATCTGGATACAGTCAACTTATTGCCCAAATTCGGCTCATTTCCGACACCAAAATTATCCACTTTGGTGATACAAACGGCGACATCAATCTTTATCTCAATTTGTGTTTATTTTAAGATAACTGCGTAGGGCTTAGGCGGTGAAATGACCAAATACAGTACTACAGTTGTAAAAAATAACTGGGTGCAAAATAATTACGTGGGCAATAATATGATGAAGTATGATTACCACGAAATACACAGGGTGCGCCGTTATGTTTCACAAACAAATTCGACAAATAGCGAAAAAATGAGTCGAGCGAGAAAAAGTGAAGCTTAAGGACCGGTCAGTCATGGTGTGTACAAACTGAATCCGAAAACCAGTAAAGTCCATTTTTGTCATAAAAAAGATATGCATTAAAAAGAACATAAAAAGATATGCATTAGAGGAAAATATTTTCGCAACAAAAGTGAAATATATATAACAGCGGGAAATAGTGAAACATAAAGGGGCGAACATAATAGCGCACCCTTTGTATTACATTTCGGCAAGATAACTGCTCATAAGGTGCGCACGTGATGTGTATTTTACGCCACGTAGAGGTTAAAGTGCTGAACACATTTTACTCAGATCTGACTCAATAACCACCTAAAACACTTTTGGTTTTTGCCACATTTATGCTGTTTTAATATTCGAGCGGTTAAAAATGCAATTTGGCCGAGAGCGTCACCTTCTAGAAAATTCACGTCATAAAAATCTCAATGGTCAACAATATTCAACCGTGATAATTACATTATGTATTGTTCAACGTTTTTCTCACATGTAAACATAAACACGACATCATCTTTCGTCTTATTCCCATTCCGCGTACGACTTTCTATTCTGACAGAATTGACAAGACGCCACGGGACTTCTGCCATAATTAACGCTTCAGGTACATGGCGTACGTTTATCGCCATGTCACCGTTTGGTTAACCCGCTCAATCGGCACAAGAGAATTTCGTTGATCATGTGGTCTTTAATTTCACAGCACGTTAACCAAAAAACTATGTCAACAAACCAAATAACACATTTACAGATCTACTTTTTTTCTAAAAATGATATTAATCGTCTAAAAACTGTTATAAATTTTCACTGTGTCAAGTTCACGGCGTGGACGTCGTTTGACAAAAACCACCGGTCCCAACATAAGAACATTTTATAATCTTCGCCTAGAGAAAAGTGTGTATACAACACTATTGACCCGCCCTTAACTCCCAGGGGAAAGTGCGTGTATAGACACGCAACTTGCTTTTTTCGTCGATTAAAGGCATATGGAGGCCCCGTAGGGCAAAACGGGTATTGCTGACCCCCCCCCAACTTTTCGAGAAAATTCGATTGACGGTGTTTTTTTTTGCGTAGATTGGAGCTTTCAAACAGCTCTCTAGGGGGCCCTGGTGGCCCAAATCAATTTCTGAATAGTCAGATCGACGTAGTTTGACGAGCTCTTCAACTTGGCTTTACCAGTTTTTTTTAAGCATTGCGAATTATTGTGCATGATTTAATGGTTACTTTTAGCTGATAAACAAATGTAGTTCCCTTAGTTAGTAAATTTAAATTGGATTCTAATAGCAAAAATTATA
This sequence comes from Oikopleura albicans, assembly GCA_004367875.1. Classification (NCBI taxonomy): domain Eukaryota; kingdom Metazoa; phylum Chordata; class Appendicularia; order Copelata; family Oikopleuridae; genus Oikopleura; species Oikopleura albicans. Next base: position 49,615 of record SCLG01000089.1, on the reverse strand, counting down.
AAAATTTTAGTTGCCACGTTTTAAGAAAGTTAAAGAATAAAAGAAAAAAAATTAGGTAGGTGATGTATGTACAATTCTCATAAATATTTGTCCTGTTCAAAATAGTTGCCTGTTAACTGCTTTTCTCACGAACTTGTTGCTAAAATTGTTTTCTGGCGTTGACTCGTTTGTTTCAACGCTGATTTAGTTCAAAATAATGTAATCCATACATAATAAGATTGGCCACGTTTAACAAAATTGTTCTTGTTGGCTTATCGACTGTTTTTCGCGTCTTGCATATTCAAAATGGTTATTTCACTTCTAATGAAAAAAAGCAAACAAAAAGGATTTTCCAACGCCTTCTAAGCTTTATTTCAATTTTTTGCCCGATTGAAATCTTGCACATGGGTTCGACAATTGAATAAGGTTCCATGAGGGGTGAGATTTATTTTTATAACACACGGTTCGCATTATATCGGATCGGATTTTTGTCCATTATGAAAATACTGATGCGGATCAAGTGACCACTTAAGGGGGTGCCCTTTAACTGCGCACCCTCCGTATATCACATTCGGTCTCGTGTCAAAATTATTTATTTTAAAAGTCAAATAACATCACAGAAGAAATCAACATAAAGTTATCAATCGCGATTCGCGAAGCCATACAAAAAATGACGGATAAACAATGTAGAAAAAGTTGTTCCGAAAATCGTCAAAAAGTTTCCGTAATGTTGATTGGGTATTTAGGTGAAGTTTTCCTATAAAGATGCCTCCCATGAAACTTTCCGGGAAAATAAAAACTAATTTGGATATATGGATATATTAGAGCTCGTGACCTCTGGTTGACATATGGTAATTATGGTTGACATTCAAATGGCAACAACAGGTCAGCAGCTCTTAAATAAGGTCAACGAAACATGATTTTCGGTGTGAGTTTTGAGCCGCTATCGTGGTGCGTATCAACTACTTGTTGGTTTCGAATCAAAACGGTTTATAGGCATGATTGAGAAAATAAACCAAATTAACGCAGAAAACAGGTGCCTAGAATTTTCTCTAATTTACACACTACGCTCCGTACCATAATTAAATATTGTACCGATGAATGTACGTGTTTTTGCCGATTCTCATACAGAATTTCTGTACACATTACGCGTCGAAAACGTTTTCAGAGTCTTGAAAGGCTTTGAACAAAATACTGTATGGTTTTTTCTGTTAAAAATTGCAGTGGAAATTAGTTTCGCTTGAAAGTTTCAAACAGTAGTCGATCGTATTTATTGTACGACCCGCGTCCAGCTCGGTAACAAACTGACGACCCGCGTCCAGCTCGGTAACAAACTGACGACCCACACCAGTAGTGCTACAGTCTCAATCCGTATTGTTTGTTAGAACTCAGGGGTCTGAAACTGTTTTTTACTTGACTTTGGTCAGTATTGATTTTGTCTTATTTCGTTATACAAATTGTGTTTTTAGTTATGTTAATCTAATCTTTTCAAAAAAAAAACAGATCAATTTAATGTTTTAATTCATTTCTCATAAATCGAACCTATTAATTTAATACAAAAAAAAAGATTTGGATATTGTAAGCCATCTACCTGAAAAATTACGAGATTTATAAATAAAACGAGTGACTATTAGAAGTGCATAAGATTTTTTTTGGATGTATTACTGGTATGAAATTCAATTTCACGATTCAACTTTGGCTCAACCTATTAAATAAAATAAAAGTGTTATTGAAGTTGGAAATGTCGTAAAACTTCAATACGTATTCCCGATTTCGCATGTTGATTCAAGATTCTAGTGAAAAATTGAGATTTTCAAGGATAGCCAAGATTCTTAGTGGAACTAGATTCCATCTTTTATTAGCTACCTGATAACTTCAAGAAGTTTGAAAACTTTGGTCAAAATCAGTAGAAAACGGGGCGTAATCCAAAATCGCAGAAACACGTATCGCATCGAATATCATGAGAAATTATTTGCTGACAAAATTTATTATATTTTGTTTATAGAAATTGAATTTTGTTTTATTCTAAAAAGTCAGACCTGGTCACAGTAAATTATGTTTCTATTTATTTGACTCCCAAGATATACAGACACGTTTCGACCCCATCATTGTGCAGTTCTTTAAAAAATCTGGTTCCCATGTAAAATTTTGCATGGAAATCGTCTACGTCGCGACGCGTCGTTTCTAGATTTCCAAATTGCAAAATGAAATGGCTAAATTGACTATCTAGAAACAACTCACCCGCTTTTGATGTAGGGACCCTACTAGCGGGGTAACACATTTTTTATCGGGTTAGTCTGTGGAAAAGCGATCTCTTACAAATCTTGTAGATAGATCTTTTGCTTTAAAACGAAGAAATTCAAGTAAAATAATAATTTCAAGTCATAGCGGACATTTTTTCATGTTACTTTTATTCAAAAGAGGATCGAAAATAACTGTCGTCCTATACGTGTCGTCTAAAAGTTAATTCTGTTTAAGGGGATACGCCTTCGTCATTTTAGATTTAGAACTCGCAAGTCGCTACAAAAAGTATACCGAATGATGCTCCTTTTTTGGAGTGTGCAGCTTTGTTTCTTATCTCATTTTGAATTCCAGTTTGTATCGTAAAATTGGTACAGTTTTCAAAACATGAATTAAATTTTTTTTCATCTCAATTCACATTTTAAATACGTTAAGCTGTTTAACAGTGTATAAATGTTTTTAAATCGTTTTAAAAAAGCTGAATCGCAACAAAAACGTGGCGGAAATGTTTTTTTGAGACTTTATATGATATACACCCCCTAACACGTTATGTTAACAACGATATGAATACGGCCAGCTGGCGACCTGAAAGTCCAGTCGTTTCTTTAGATATTTCTATAATTTCTCTTTTAAGTTCTCTTTTAAGTCTCTTAAGTTCTCTCAAGTTCTCTTAAGTTCATAAGTTATGAATCATAACTTAAATGGTATCAGGTTTTTCACTTATCCCAATTTTTGTAAAGATCAATTTGACAAAATAAATAAAATGAGATAAAAATTGAATTGCGCAATTCCGAGATCTAGAGAAAACAACCCTAAATTACATTATGTTAACAGCAAACCCCTAAATTACATTATGTTAACAAAGTTACATTATGTTAACAGTTTTCGACGTTTAATGGTGTTAACATAACGTGTTAGGTGGTGTATATAACCCATTTTGTTAAAATTTCCTGAAAAAGTTTTTTTTCCAAAATTTGCTTTAAGATCTTAGGTTTAAGATTAATTAATAATCATTCGTTATACACCGGGTGCGCAGTTATCGGGCGGGTTTCGCGACCAAAAAACCTTAATCGGGCGCCCGATAACTGCTCAGGGCGGAAACGGAATGTAAAAATATGCACAAAAAAACGCCCGATAACGGCACGAGGGTGCCCGATAACCGCACGAGCGGGAAATTTGATCATATATATCCAAAAATATGGAAAAAACCGCCCGATAACAGCACAAACCCGCCCAATAACTGGACGCCCGATAACTGCGCACCCGGTTGAAAAATTAAAATTAACGGATATGGCCCATAGGCTATGGCGCTACGTAATGTTGTAACTTTTGTATTTAAAGATTTTTCCAAAAACCGGATAGTCAACCCTTTTCATATGTTATTTTAGCACATTATCAAGCACTGCTTTTGCCGACGCCAAATGTTACTCAACTCTTACAATTGTTAGTTTTTCTTATCTTTTCGAGAGAAGAGATTAAAGTTTGTACCAAGACGTTGACATTTTGTGTGATTATATTTTTGGCAAAATATTCGACGTGTACAAAATTCTACATGTATTGTAGAATAATGAACACCACCTGTCTACGCAAGTTAACAAAAAAGATTGTCAAAAAGGGTGGTAACTTCCATGAATTTTGTTAACTTCTATAAAATCTGTTAACATTAGTAGACAGTACGAAAACGAAAGTTTGGAAAAACTTTTTGAAAACTGTTAACTTTAGGAAATTTACGCGATTTTTGAAAATATACACCCTGTGAAGTTGTCCTGTATCCAATTATGGCAGGTTGGCTCGGTCCCCTTGTTATCTAGCAAGTTTTTTCCCAAAATTTTTTGAGTTTCCGTCTACGCTTTGCGCAGTTATCCGGCACCCTTCGTAGTTTTTTTCAGTTAGCAGTTTTTTGTGTACAGTTGGTTACTAAACGAGTTGACACCTAACGAGTTGACAAAGTCAAACGAGTTGACAGTTTTTGGGCGTTTTTTCGGCAAAAATAGGCAAAAAAGGGGCAAAAGTGACCTAACGAGTTGACAAAGTCAAACGAGTTGACAGTTTTTGACAAAAAAAATTGGAAACGAAAGTGTCAACTCGTTTAGTAATCAATTGTATACTGTTCTTCTATTACACCTACGACCTGCACAGTTATTATTAGAAATACAACATGGAGTATATTATATACTGTATATACAATTAAATTACGAAAAATAGACAAATTATCTTTAATTAGGCCTTAAGGTCTCCCGAGGTTCGCTGAACTTTGCTCGCGAGTATACTTATAATTTATATTTAATTATTCACATGATATTGGCCACATCATTTGTCACAATAAGGACTTTTTATCAGCGGTTTCTTTATTCGACAGTCGTTTCGGTAAAAAGCATTAATACCGGTTTTATCGGAAAATATGTCATGTCCATAAACGATTATTATTTTTAGACGATCATTGAGACGCAATAATGAAAATTGCAGGTTTGTAAGATATCAGTTTTTGTTTAACGGCTTTACAGTATATGAAAACTTTTATAATAAACAAATTCACAATAACAATAGAATAAATAAATTCAACCATGGCCAATGGGTCAATATAGTGAAGTTTATACGAATAATTTTGTTTCAAAATTACCGGTTATCTATGTCTCATTTTGAAAAACTAACATCAAATTCGGGTTCTACGCCCTTGAAAACCCCCCAAAACGATTTTTGCCGATTATTTTCACGAAAACAAAAAATATCGGTTTTTCAGAAAAAAACGGTTTTTTCAAAAATCAGATTAAACGATCGAATTCTACGGCCAAAATAACCCTAAAAACATTATTCTCGTGTTAATTCATATAATCAATCAATTTTAAGGGGCAAATCGACAAAAAAATTAAAAAACCCCATAACACCCATATTTTATAGAATTTGAAAAACATTTATAGAATTTGCGGTAGGTTTGTTTCTTGGAGTGTAAGGCACCCTCACACAAAATTTCAGCTCTCTAGCACTTACGACGGTTTCAGAAAAAAAACCCAGAAGGTATCAAGGGGGGGGCGTTCCAGATGACTTTATGCTGACCTGATTTTCTTTTTGCTGGCCATACAAAAAATAACGAAAAACACAACTCAAAATAGCGATCAAACACATCAATGCATACATGTGTTATTAAAGTTTATTTTTAGTTTTTCTGGCTCTAGGGGTTGTTTACGGTGGATGTATGTTATTTCTGAAATCAGCTATTTTGAAAGAACTAATCTAGACAATGTAAATAATCTAGAAATCTTAACAACTCATTTGCTTTATGTGGCAAAACATAGTGGTAAATATTGTGAATATTGTCTGGAATTGTTACTGGAAGCTTGTTCATAGCTATTACTACTAGTATGAAAAAAACTCACTAGAGACATTTCCGGGCTTCAATTTTTTATTGATTAGAAATTTTTTATAGATATATTTCCATATGAACTTTTCAAGCTATGTAAATTGGCCGCGATAAATATGTTGTTTCAGAAACATATACATCCTTCGGTTACTTTCCTGATTTGAACCCATCGCGTCGAAAGTACGACATTCTCATATCAAAAATGGTCGAAGAGTGGCGCCGTAATCTCTTCAACCCCATTTTAGCGGACTATTTGCAAACACCCAATGCCGGAGTTTCACGAAATTTTCTGGTCGACAAAAGAAGTAGTGCGTACCTAAAATATCAACTGTAATATGTGTTTTGCTCAATAAATATAAGTTACATTATATTTTATTTGTTATGTATAGGGCACGTTTTGCGTAGGTTAAAGTCGAAATTGCTCACAGAGTTTGCGCATGGAATCAGAAGACCTTATAAATTATAAGTTATAATAAAGTCAAAAATCATAACAAAATGACGTCATGAGCTATAGAAATTACAATTTTTCGAAATTTAGTGATTTAAAAGCGATGCAAGCTTTTAATAAAAAATATTTTATTTACATATTTTTCTCGTTTGTCCCTTTGTCATTCATTTTTTTGGATTTTTTCCCCGCTTATCAACCTACGCATAATTTTATTGAACGAAAATGACCATATTTATGTTGATTCCGTTATTGAATAACGCGCCGTTATTCTGAAAAACTTTCTAAATTAGAGCTCTTGACTTATATATTGTACAACAAATATATAATAAAACCGGATGTATCGAAATAATCGGGCCGTTTTCTTTCAAAACCCAATTATTACATCCGGTTTCATTATATATTTGTTGTACAATATATAAGTCAAGAGTTCTTTGGGAAAATATGTTTTATGTAGGTAACTTACGTTTCATTACGTTTCATGTATTACTCATATTTTTCATGTGATAATCGGATCTTTCTACTGTTTGTCTTCAAGGACAACACTAAACCTTTGTTTATATAAACGAAATATAAATTTGTTTAAAAATGAAGAAAGCTGTGAATTCAATGTTATTGTCATGCATACGTTAGAGGCTTTGTAGTCCAGGAGTCAATTGGTGTGTAAATTTTGGGTGGCGTAAGTGAGCTATTGGCATTACACCACCACCATCTCCCCTTGAGCTCAACCTCCCTCCGCCATCTCAACTCCCTTGCCTTCTCTGTCTCCTCCAACCTACGTAAAAATAACGCAAAAATCATTGAATCCTTTAATTTTATACGAAAAAATATAATAAAAAATTGAAAGTTATTTATTTTGAAAAAAAAAACTTACTTTTTTTATATAACTTTCGATTAATTTTTTTTTTACTTTTTTGATTGTTAGAGATAAATAGAGATTTTGAAAGAAGAAGTTAAGAAGAAAGTTTCATTGTAAGGTTCATCTTCAGAGAAATTTTTTTTTCGAAAAATGTATTCAAAAAAATATTTGATTAAAATACCTTTCCGAGAAAATTCCAAATACAGTCCTTACTCCCATTACGGCCGTTTTCGGTTCTCGAAAAAAGCGGCCGTTATGGGATAAACGGCCGTAATGGGATTAGCGCCCCTAATAGGGTTTATTTGGGACAAATTTATGTCAATATAGCTTATTGAACTTTTAAATGTTAATTTTACGACCTATTTGATGATTTATGTGACAGTTTAGCATTCAAAGGGTTTGTTTTTGATTTTATTAAAATTGTTGCTAATTTTTCACGATATTTTTTCGGAAAATACTTAGCTATATCGGTAGGTTTTGTTAAAAAAAAGCCGCTTCAATACACAGATTTGTACAAATTAATGACTTACGCCAAACCTGCAAAGAAAAACGGCCCTTATAGAATTATTTATCCTCAAAATACGGCCATATAAAAAAGCGGCCGTAATGGGATAATCACTTTTTTGACGAAAAAAGCGGCCGTAATGGGATAAACGGCCCTAATGGGAGCGCCCGTAATGGGAGTAAGGACTGTAGTTCTTTTTTTAATTTTTTTAACATTTAAAGTTTTTTTCTTATAAAATTATGTGTTGAAATTTTAATACATATGCGGAAAAAAAATATAGGGGAAAATTTCAAAAACGTATTTTATAGAAAATTTGAAAAATCGCGAACAGTTTATTCAAGGACCGCATGGGAGTTAATTTTTGGCCTAACACTGCACATCTTACTGAAGACTGGCTGTTAATTACGCACCCTGTGTATCTCAACCGAGGTTGACAAAAAAGCTGGTAGGCTTGAATTCTTAAATATAGCCAAACTTAGTCGCAAATGTTTCATGACGGACAATTCAAAACTTTTTGAATAAAAAAAGAATTTTTTAAATTTTAACTCTCGCATGCATGCATTTCTCAATGCGTCCACAAATCAAGATCCAAGTTTTTTAAAGCCCCTAGACAACGTTGCAATTGCAAATCGGATTTTTTGGTTTTGTAATGTTTAAGTACATCCATGACTCATAAAGTGAAGAAAAATATTTTGATAGGTTCTTATGGGTTCAGTATCCGGTTTGAACCTTTTAGGATTCTGACTTTATTGACGTAGCCAATCAGGTACTTTACGTTACCCGAAAGAAAAATAGTGAATGAAAACTTGGGTAAAGTCACCGAATAAAATTACCATCTTATCTAAACATTGTATTAGTTTTTAGTTCACGTCAAAAAATGTCTTCGTTTATTCTTTAAAAGTTTCGGCGCGATTTTTTTTTTACATTTTTCTTTCATTTAGCCAACCCAACTCTGAATTCTTTGCGGTAACGTTTGGTGGTAATTTTTTCAATTTTTTTTTTTCTGATACGAAATTCATTTTTTTTGTCTTGTTTGTAGGGTGTGTCGTCATCTGGACGCATGCCGAAATTACCCAGACGGTGGTTGGACAAATAATAAGTTGGAACCGCGGTTACCGTTGAGCCCGGTTAACCACAGTTGTTAACCCTCGCGAAAAGAAAATAACAAATAATATGGTTGTTTAACATGCACCAATTACGCAGATTGATTTAAATGCACTTTAAGAGTAGGTAAAAATTAAAATTAAAAATAAAATTTATCTTCAGTGCTCTAGGGACTTAACTGCGTCTCCAGATTTTTAAATTTTGACTGCTGGAGCGCGGACGGCGCGGTTTTTCGAAGACAACGTTTTTCAAGTAAGATTCCGAAATTAGTTTTTATCGGAGAAAATTCCGAAAATGTCTTTCGGGGAAAATACGAAAAAAAAGTTTTGCATTGAATTTGTCTTCCAGGGAAAAATCAAAACTAGCTTTTCGAAGAATATGTTTTTTTCCGAAAAAAGGTTCATTGAGGAAAATGAGACTTTCACAAAAGCTGATGTTTACTTTCCCTTAATGTCTAGTTTTCCCTTATGCACTAGTGTGGTTTTTTCGGGGAAGATTCCCCGGGTAAAGATTCCCCGTTAAGATTCCCGAAGAACGGGATTATCCTGAAAATGTTGCAAAGGAAAACGGCTTTTCGGGGATTTTTACAAATTTTAGGATTTTTTTTTTCGAACAATTGCGCTGCTCGGATTTTTTCCCATTTATTCTGTCGCCTGTTCACGGGTTCACGGGTTTTCGGGTTTCGATAATCTGTGTTCAAAAATAATTTGTCAAGAGTACATGATTTACAATACTATACCGGGTACAATATAATTTATAGCAACGGAAGTAATTTAATATTTTAAGTTGTCATATTCAACTTAAAATGATATGTAAATGGTCTGTCGAATTGAGATTCATGTGATTAACTCAAAACTGATGATTTTTCCTGAGAATTATTCTGGTCATAATTGAAAGTAGAACAATTCCTCGCCAATCATTTATTCTAGATTAATTTCGATTATATTTCTGTATTTTCTAGATTTTTTACAAGATTTTGTAAAGATAAAAATCGATTTTGATTCGAATCGAAACTTTTAAAACTGCTTTTCAGTCTATAAGGTACACAATGAAAAAATGAATGTTATCCCTCAGTATTTATTTTTGGTAACGTTTAAAAGATCACTTTTTAGCGACGCATAGGTTTGCCTTATTCTAGGCTAAATAGAAAAACACATTTTGGATGATTCTCCTATCACTTTACTGTTTTCGTGCGAAATAATAGTGTTATCCTGCTTATCCCATTATGTTCATGTATTAAAATAGTTTAATAATTAGCTGTGTTGAAAATTTAAGACACTTTATTTGTCTTTTAGCACATTATCTATAATAGATTATCTATATAAGGCTATAATTTATAGCTGTGCCATATGACACACTAAATTTTTGCTCTATGTTTGCCAAATTTCGAAAGCTGAAGCTTGGCAAAAACACTAAACTGAGATCAGCGATGACGCTCTAATGTTATATTAAATGGCATTAAAAATGTCATATGACCCCTAAGGGTCAAATTACCCGAATTTTAAAACTTTTCCTAACGGTCAAAAAAGTATTCATTTTAACAATTTTTGTGCGTTCAGAAAATTTTTAGTTTTTTAATGTAATTTGGGAATCATAAAAATAAGTGTTATCAAAAAAGATGATTTTTAATGTTTTACTACAGTTCTATTGCCTATATCTTGACCGATTTTAATCATTCAAAGAGGTGGTCGAACAGTCGGTGCTCCTGTATCTTAACAGATCGGTGATGTCTGAGATCGCCCATGTCTTGACAGATCTTACTTAGATCATCTTAGGCCCTATGAATAATGCCAAAGAATAAAGATATGGGCAATTCAATTGTGTATTATGGAACTTTCTATTACTAATGCGGTATAATTTTGTTTTTTTCCGTCCTGTTTTTTCTTTCAAAAATGAACACTTCGTTTCCGTTAAGGTAAAAAAACCTTTGTTTTCGAAACCCACAAGATTTTACAAAGAGGAACTTGTAAGCTGTAAAACATTTGTTTGAATTAACAATTTCAAGGTCAAACTTTGATCTGGTGAAAACCCCCTACTGCGTGTATTGTTTCAGGCTGGTTTCGTAATTGAGCAGTGTTTTTTGACTGTTTAAGGATAGATAGTAAAAGCTTAACAAATTTTCCACTTTGGTGATAAAAAAAAAACGGGACACAAAAGCTAACAGTCTTTTTTATCTTTTGTTCTTTTGTGTTAAATAGGACCAAAAAACGTCGACGATAAGACATGGTTGTTAACTGACGCGTTGTTCACTCAATGGTCAAGATTTGAGCCCGGTAATAATTGAAAGCAAAAAAGCGGATTTATTCTTCCCGATGGAATTGATCTTATGTGCTTTTTATAAGTCTGGATGTTTTTTTTTTACATCGGAATTTTTCTTACCAAATAATTGGTCCGGCTAATCATGAAAAAGCAACTCGTGTTTAAACAACCTGCTTCAAAAATATCCAGTCATGAATAATCATGAAAGTTTACTCAAACGTACAAATTTAATTTTTCTCTAATAGATAAAACAAACTATAAAAATTGATTCGTAAAGTGAGAACAAGTAAACTGTTAGCTCAACACCCGCGGCCCGTTTCAATATCCTGTTGTGGCCCGACAGTGCCATATGGCACTGTTTTCATCAATTTTACTAATAGCTCGAAATTAATAATAGACAACCTAGTCGGGTTTCTGTTTTCGCTCGATTTGTTGATGATGCTTATTTTCTCAAAATAGGCTTCCAGTTTACCGGATATGGACATCCGATAATAGCAGGTGACAAAGTATAACAACGGTAATTGAATCTAGATTTCCGGTCAACCGGACATTTTTTAATACCCGTCGTTTCACATGATTATCCGCTGAAAAACAATCATTTTTTAATTAATTTCTAGATGGCTGTCTGTAACATTTTTTTTCCATTATTTTATTCTATTGTTTTGTAGAGACAACCATCTAGAAATTAAGTAAGAGTTTTTAGCGGATATTCATGTGAAACTAGGGGTAGAGGGCAAAATTAAATTCGCCATAGTACAGTTAGTGAAAGTGATAAGTTTGCCGATAATAGGTCATAACAAAATATAAAAAACAGTTAATAGATTTTCATTTCTGATAAAGTCCGAAAAATTAATTAAGATATCAAAAAAACTGTCATTGGCGAATACAAAAACGAATACAAAAACCCGATTGATGATTATTCTCGTATTGATTTCGAGCTATTAGCGTAATGAATGAAAAAAGTTAATACAGTCCTTACTCCCATTACGGCCGTTTTCGGTTCTCGAAAAAAGCGGCCGTAATGGGATAAACGGCCGTAATGGGATTAGTGTCCCTAATAGGGTTTACTTGGGACAAATTTATGTCAATAAAGCTTATTGAACTTTTAAATGTTAATTTTACGACCTATTCGATATACGTGAAGATATATGTGACAGTTTAGCATTCAAAGGGTTTGTTTTTGATTTTATTAAAATTGTTGCTAATTTTTTACGATATTTTTTCGGAAAATACTTTTATAACAGTTGGTTTTGTTGAAAAAGCCGTTTCAATATACAGATGTGTACAGATTAATGACTTACGCCAAACCTGTAAAGAAAAAACGGCCCTTATAGAATTATGTATCCCTAAAATACGGGCATATAAAAAGCGGCCGTAATGGGATAATCACTTTTTTGACGAAAAAAGCGGCCGTAATGGGATAAACGGCCCTAATGGGAGCGCTCGTAATGGGAGTAAGGACTGTATATCGGAACTGAATTAATATCTATCATATTCTGAAAAATATGAGGGAAAAGCTAAAAAGTCGAAAAACCGGTTTAACTCGAACCCGTTTGTTCAGTTGGCTCCAATTTTGTTTCACTTTTTATATATCGCATATAAGCTACAAAATGTGAAAGTTTGGGAACGCTCAGGTGTATATTTCTTGTAGGTGTGATCCTAGGTGGCGGTCCTACACATAGCAGTTTTGGAGACGCGGGAGTTAAAAAAGTGCCTGATATAGTACAAAAGAAAATGATTGTTTAATTATCCTAACGAACTTTTATACGAAACGAACTTTTTTATATTTTTTGTTTAGAAATAAGTGGAATACAGACGACTATTTTTGGACACTAAAATTAATTTTTTTTATTTCAAAAATACATGTATAATCATGTTTTACAGCGCTTTGCATAAATAGAGTCACAAAGAAACAACAAATACACTGTACTCAGACATACTTGTTCTTGTTAGACCACGGGTTGTTGATAGTTGTTGTTGGAAAACTGAACTAACAAGAGAGTTTTTAACCGAAATAAAACTATTTTCAATGTGAATTTTTAAAATTAGCTGTTAAAACAACTAGGGCATTTATTACGTAAATTGACGCATCAATGATGTTGTGAAAACCTTTGACAATGGTTCATAGAACATAAATTTATTCAAAAGAAGATTGTTATGGCCCAAAAATTCTAGATAAAGTAACTGGTCATAAATTGGGAAATTAAATTGTATGGAAATTACTAGACTTTCGAGAGAAAATTTTAAAGTCCATTATGGCTATAGGTCTAACATACTGTATATTAATTTTTTTCGACGTCAAGCTTTTCGAGATTTTCAAAAAAAAATATAACAATTACCTGGGGGCAATCTTTTTACATATTATGTAACAAAAAATTAGTTAATTCTCTTTTTTTCATTTTCAGCAAAAATTATATTTTGTTTCATTTACTTTTGTCCTACAGCGTGAGGTAATATAAATGCTAAGCCGTTTTTTGATGAATTATATTCGCTCAGCGCACTCGCGAATCAAAAACGGCTTAGCATCTATATTACTTCACCCTGTATTTTAAAAATATATTGAAGATGAAAAACTTTATAAATCAAATCAGCATATACAGTTCCCCACCCCAATACGATACAAAATGACGTCATCACCCCAATACGATACACTTTATTTTTTCGACTTCAGTTACCCCAATACGATACACTTTATTCTAAACCTTTTTTTATGTATCTTTCTTCAAAATATAAACGAAAATTTATTGAAATGGTTTTACTCAACACATGGGAGGCACTGAACTCAAAATCAAATTTTTTTTGTTGGCTATTATTTTAATTACATTGAGAGGATTTCAAAAATGTGTATAAAATTTTTGAACCACTGGTTTTTGAGATACCGGTCGGTTTAGTTTTGGTAAAAATAGTTTTCTCGCCAAATTTGTGCTCAATCGATAGAACACACCACGAGCGTATTTTTTCTCATTACGACGAGGCACGTTTAGTTGCTGGTTTTCGAGTAACCCGTCGGTTTTAATTTTTGGACAACTAGAAGGTCACCAGAATAACGTTGAAAATCCTCCAAAATCTACTANGTCTCAATTCCATATTAGGCAGGAAACGTTCAGAGCATACTTTATAAAAGGTTGTAAGTGTGGCCCACACTGTGTGGGATATTTTCTGCTGAATTTGGAATTATTATCTCAAGCTTGGTATTTTAACGAACAAATTGCCGAGTGGATTGTAATTGTTCAACTTCTATGTGGCGTGTAATTTGGACACTTTTATCGTAGTACTCAGTGTTTTACATGAACTTCCGCCGTTTTTCTCTAGATGGTAAAACTTTTTTCCGCATTTCAAAAACTCAAATAAGACTCTCTGGAAAATACGAGAGAAAAAACGGCGGAAATTCATGTAAAACGATCAGAGAGAAAAAAAATAAGCGGTAGTGCCACTACCGTAGTGGCCTCAAAAAATCGAAAAAAACTGTTTTGGCCATTCTACTCAGAATCAAAAAGTAGATTATAGGGACCTAGGTCAGTTGTGCGCCAAGTTCAACAGGTGACGTGATAAATAAGTCACAACGAGCATCGTATGAAACTGCCTAGGACGCTATGAGAAAAAGAAGAAGAAAAGAAAGAGGGCAGTAAAATCCAAAAGTGCGCAAAAGGCGCTCTACCTAGGCAGTTTCATGCGGGCCGGTCACAACGCCTGTAAAAGGCCTATATTTTCTGACCCTTTTAAAGTGCCTTAACCAATTTTTTTTGTTTAGTTTTATTTTTTGCTTATATGAAAGTTCGTTGAATTCCCGAGGGCTATCTTTCTTCGTTTTTGTTTTGCTGCAAGGTTCAGAACTGCTATGGCAGGATCATTTGAAATTCTCTTGACCTAATTTTAACTGACAGTAGTACTTACGAATTTTTCATAAATGCAGAAAATGCGAAAAGACCAACAATTTAGACGATACATACTGTATTGCAAGGAGAAGACAATGTTGATCATGAGATCATAACAAAAAATCCGAGGGAGAAAATAGAATAGTTATAATCTTTAAATTCCGACATGCAACAAAAAGTTTATCTTGTCAAATATTCGAAAATTTTCAGACACAAAAAAATGTGATCATAATTTCGCGGTTCTCAAAAATACATTAGAAATCTACGATTGAAAAGAGGAAGGTGATCTGCGTTGACATTGTTAAAAAATGCGAATTAAAAGATAAATAAAGTACTTCGTTTAAAATTATAGCGGCCTAAACCTCGTGAAATTGTACTTCGCCTTATCTCAATTACAATTGTGAGAGTGTTTTGGATCTGGCTTGAATAAAATATTTCATGGTTACTTTACGTGTGAAGTACGGTTTACCGATNTTGCCATTTTTGGGGATTTTTTCAGTTTTTTCTCAAAATTTTTCGATGTGATAATTTTCAAGAAAAATAAAAACCGTACGTCGGTTCATTTTTTGAATACAAACTATTTTATCACAAAACGAACAAAATATTTTCAAAATTGTAGAACTAGAAAGGTTTCTTATTTAGACCTTTTGGAAAATTCATGGCCACGTGGGGGGTCGGTGAGCGGCACTATGATGCGCTTAGTACTATCAAACGATGCGCTAAACGATTATCTATCAAACACATCTTAGTATATTTAATTCCATGGAATAGAACGCCCAGGATACTGTTTTTTTCAATAGATCCTTTTTGTAAACAAAGGGTATGTACGGTCCTTAATAGGCTTTATATATCATGTAGCTATAATGGCAAATATTAGATAATTATTACGAAGGTCACTATTGAGAATTTTTTTTCGCCAAAAGTTTTGGCCCAAAACAGTCCTACAATTATTTCGGTCAATAGGGCCCTTTTAATTTAAAACTATTGTGGTCAAATTAAAAAAATCAAACAGTTAAAAAAAATGTGAAAAAATAAAATTCTCAAAATGTCCGTGGCGAGCTCTAGAATTTTTTGAAGGTCCTTTTTTGGACTTATTTTCAAACTTAATTTTCAAACTTAATTTTAAAGTTCTATAATTGTTTTTTTCAATGTAATGGGCCCTACAGCCTGTAGGCTACAGGTTGGATAACCTAACTGACGAATTTAGGTGTATTTTTGAATAATGATGAAAAGGGGTCTGAAATACTCACCTACAGGACAAAAATTATATAAAGGCTGTGTTGCCGAACATGTTTAGGGTTAAGGACCGTTTTAGCGAACAAAAAATTCTTAAAAGGGATAAATTAATACTGGGTGCGCAGTGGGTGCGCAGTTAACCGCCACCGTCAAAACGGCTACTTTTCCAGTTAACCGCCAGTTGGAGGTGCCACTATTTTCCAGTAATCACACCCACACCCTGCGTAGGTAAGCGCCAGTTGGAATGTTCCTATATCTGGGAATTTTTGATGAATTTCAACCGCTAGTTTAGGAGGCCGCAATGGGGTTGGTTATTAATATGTTGTTTCCGATTAAGCCTGAAATTAGCTTTAAAAAGTACTTTTTCAATGTAAAAAATGATGAAAACTTTCATTAATGGGAAATCTAAGAAAAACCTTATAAACTATTCAAGTTGCAAAACGATAATCTTTAACGAGCCGTTGATTGGCTTCGATGGATTTTTTCATATTTCAATCAAAAAACGTTACAGCTTTCCCGTTGTGTACACGAAAGTGAAGCAATAACCTAATACGTTATTTATCAAACCGATAGCATGAATTCCTTCACGACTTTGGGCCTGAATTAAAAATAAAACCCCGATATTTTTTTAAGTTTTCATTCCGTCAGTCAATTTCGTGTAAATGTTATCAGAACGAAAGAAAAACATACACGTCGGATAAATAGAAAAAAAACGAAAAAAAAGTTGTGAAAAAGACCTCAATTTATCACATTTTTATTATCGTATTTTTTGTGACGATAGCTCTAAACGTTAAACACAAAATAGGAGGTAAAAATGAAACATAAAAAAGTTCCAAGCCGATTATCCACATAGGATTAGTCGTGCGAAATTTTGAAAGGTGAATTTTTTTTCTAAAAAAAGAATTCCAGCTAACTGGGTAGGTTTCAAATGCGCAGTAAACTACCGACCTTTAGTGACGTTGAGTTACGTGATTTGGTTGAACCTTACTAACAAGTTTACTTAGCAGGATATTTTTCAGTTTGTCTTTTGCTCACCTTTAGACGAAGTTGCTTTGGCAAATTTTTAAGAAAATGCTATATGATGTAGCCAATTGGATATAGCCAATTGGATATATCATATAGGCTATATCATATAGCCTATATTGGGGACCTGAAAAATATTTTTCTTTGGAACTCGTAAATCTTTCACGAACATTGCCACCCTAAGGTTAATTTGAGTTTCCGTACTCAAACCTGAAAACGCCAGAGGAAACTTACTAAAAGTTATAAAGCATTGATTCAAACTTTTCTTTCCCTCGAAATTTTCATATGTGCATATGATATGCAACATTTTTTCAGTTTTTGATGTAGATTTCCATGTGGTTATATTTATCAAGATTATAGTATTAACCTTTTTGAATGATCTCGCAAGCTACCAGATTGATCCCTTTTTAGTTTCGGATTTTCTCCAGTTTATCACGGATGGAAAATACAGAACCGTTTCAACGCGTTTATCTGTATAAGATTATTGAGCTTTTTCCGAAACATTTTTGATGAAAGTTTTGTTACAAATGACTGGATTACGGTTTGTTAATTTAAAATTAAGCGCTGACGTTTCCGAGTCGTGGGGAAATTTTTTGTTAGTTTTACTCAGAGAAAGTTTGTTACTACCAAAAATCAACGTAAACCAAACGGCTTACCAGGTGAACTAAATTCAAGAGTGTTTAAAACTATGTTTATTAATCGGATTTCACGATGACCTATAAAAATTTGTCAAAAATATTCGACTCATGATTTTTCAGGCGCAAAAAAGTAGAAGACTGCGCAAAAAAGAAAGAATAATGTAAAAAAATGATTTCACAAGTAGCCGGAGAATATGGAATGGTCACATAAATACCTTTCACAAAAAAACGGCTTTTGAATAAATTTGAAAATTGTGCTTTCCACGTTAACTTCCAGGGGGAATTGTGTGCATATATACACACAACTTGTTTTTTGTCGGCTCTTTAGGGGGCCCTGGTGGCCCAAATCAACTTCTGAATAGTCAGATCGACGTAGTTTGACTTTTAAGTGTGTACATATATGCACACAATTACCATTTCACCCCTTCCCCTGAGATTTAAAACATGATAAGAATTTTTGATGATCCGATTTTGGAAAAAAAGTCTGAATTCAAGTAAGTTAACAGTTTTTACGTTTTTCAACAACTCCGTCTAAGCAGTACTTAATTAAGTTAACAATCTTCACATAAGTTAACACTTTTTTCATTTCATTTATTATTTTGTCGCGAACTTGAAACAGTACAAAAAAGGTAGCTGAAGCAAAACTAATCAATAAGAAAACGACTGAACAAGATTTGGACGGATGAGTGCCGCGAATTTATCTTTGTAATTAATTTCTAATTGGAAGTAGCGTCGGATGTTTGAGTTGGCTTCCGTTGAAATGGTACGTCCCGATCGCTTAGGTCATGCGGTTAAGCCTACATAACTCACCTTATTTACCGACTATTTATGACCTAGTTTGGAGAAATTACGCTCCACCGATAATGGAGTATAAATATAATTATGGTCATTTTTTTGGTTTATTTTTTGTGCTATTTCCGAAATGGAATGCCGTATTTGATAATTGACAGAATAGATGCAAATTGAATTATGTATTGCTCCACTATCATAAGGATCATTTTTGTGCATTTTTGATACTTTCAAGCCATTTTTTAAAAAAAAGTTAGAATTATAACAAGATATTTTTAGGATTTTAAAAGGTTGTTAGGGTTTCCGATTTTTTTGACTCACTAATATTTTTTAAAAATTTTTTGGCAAATTTTTTTTTTCGCTTTTTTTGGTTGGATCGTCTTAATAAGGTAAAAATAGCTTTTAAGTGAAAATGTCTCGTGGAATTTCGGGACCGGTGAATTTTTTTTTTTCAGTTGTCATCTTTTCAAAAGGGTCTATACCGCGTTTGAATATTTGTTTTCGTTTTGAAAATAAAGTACGGGTCAATCAAGAATTTATGGCGAAACATTTTTTCCTAGATTGGATTACCTAAAAAGAGCTCATTAATTTCGTCCGTCGGCCGATTTAATTCAACGCACGCCAGAAAGATCTTCTTTGCAAACAAATAGGAGGCATTTTAGAA
>SCLG01000088.1:567792-577810 GCA_004367875.1 Oikopleura albicans | reverse complement strand
TTTTAGCGCCATTTTGTGTTAAATTTCTACACAGTTGGCGTTTTTGTAGTTTGGGTATAAAAAACTGATTGTTTACCGGAAATTGAGTTTATTTGAAAAGTAAAACATGGCGCCCGAGAGTCTCAAGTTGTGGCTAGGACGCCCAAGCTGATTAGGAACAATCCCCGTCAAATAATTCTTTTTTGGTGAAATTTACATAGCCGTAAGGGCTGTTGTGCAAATTTGCACGTTCGTCACCCTATGGATTATATGCCACTTAGGAGTTAAACAACGTTTTAAAATTATTTCTAGCTTTATGGCACTGCTGATTGAGTCAACGCGGAAATATAAAGTCGACTGCGAAGTGCAAACGAAAAATATGATCCCAAAAAGGCCAGATAAAATGAAATTTTTAATTAACCCTGCGCGACCCGACATTTTAGTTATGCAAGCAAAAGATCAATCTGAAGATGCGTGCCTGAATTTGAAGTTTGTCGATATAAACACAGTATGAAATTGTTGCTTATTCTTTGTTAATTACACGTTTAAGTTGAAAATAAAACTTTTTATGTTCCATTGAGCTGGACTTTATGGATTATTCTAACATAATGGTTTCTAAATAAAGTCCTTACTTCCATGGAATTGAGTAGAACCTACTTTAATGCTGGTCTAAATTTATTTGTCCAAAACAGAGTAATAAATAAAAATTGTGTTTACAGATTTTGTGCGGCCGGCTTATATACTTGGTATATTATACTAGTACTGATAATTCATGAATCATCAATACTATAACATTCTAGTAGTGACTCATGGTGACTCTTGATCACCATGAGTCACTTTAGCATGGAGACTACCGGGTAGTCAGTACCCGGTAGTAAGGCCTTTGTGCAACTTTCGATCTGTTTGTTTAACTCGCCACAATGTTGCTCTATCTCCTGCATGGTACGACTTATACCAACCCGTCTTGTTATGAGTGGGTTGATAGGGGAGCGCTTCAATTGGTACTAAATTTCTTTGGGTACCGAAGCTTCTTTTGGTACTGAAGCTTCCTTTGGTACCAATGCTTCTTTTGGTACTTAAACTTCTTGTGGTACTGAAACTTCTTTTGGTACTGAAGCTTCTTTTGGTACTAAAGTTTCTTTTGGTACTAAGACAGCCAAAGGAAGCTTCAGTACCAAAAGAAGTTTTAGCACCAAAAGAAGCATTGGTACCAAAAGAAGCTTCAGTACCAAAAGAAGCTCCAATACCAAAAGAAATTCAGTACCAATTGAAACGCTCCCCTAACAATCGGCTGAAAATTTGAAAAGCTGGTAAGTGAACCGCTAAAAATGAGTGATATATCCCCTTAACGCCACTAGAGGTCCCCGAGTAGCGAGGAAACTTACCGGATAACTGCGTGGATGGTGTCATTCTAATTTGATATAAGTTACTATTATTTTACGTGTTAGTTCCAAATGGGTATAGCGTAGGCTATCCGCAATCACTATTTTGAAGATAACAATTTTTGTGGACACGAATCGACTTAAAATGATCGGCTATTTTTTGTGGGTTAAATCCGATTAATAGTTACATTTTGACGGGTTGGACTGATAAATTAATAATATTAATGGATTTTCAATGGGTTTTCAACTTGTTTTGTTTACATACTGTTTGTAGGCGTAAATCATGTAAAAAATTTAATTTCCCAGAGGAATCGTGGGAACTTTTCTTATCAACATTTACATAGTTCTATTTTTGACTATTATTCATCTGTACAAATAATTCGAGAGTTTCGAAGAAAGCTTCTTTTTTTCCACAGATTTTTTTTTATATTTTTTAACGTTTGTGTAATTTAAACTATGATTCATTCATGACTAGATTTCATGCTAAACTCTGGCTTTACGACTCTAATGACTACTACCAATAATATAAATAGAACCATGAACTTGTATTTTGACGAAAATTAGCCGTAATTATTTTGTCGGCAGAATTCTTAACTCTTTTATGCAAAAGAAGGTTATTTTTGAAAAATGGAAGAATTGTACCAACAACCACTCGAGAGTTCAGATGATGAGAGTTCTAATGAAAATGACATCAAAGCCGCAAAAAACGAAAAAAACTTTTTTTATCACTCTGACGATTTAACAAAAATCAAGATTGGGGGTGAAAATTTCTGATTTATAATTGTTTGTTACCAGTTGAATAATAGTTAATATACAGCCCTCCCCCTCTTAAGTGCCACCCTCTTAAGTGCCGACCCCCTCTAAAGTGCCGCGTTTTTTCGATTTGAAAAACCACTCCTAAAGTGCCGCATTTTTTCGATTAAAAAAAATACTACTTTGTGTCACTTTTTTAATTTCATTTTGTTGTAATAAGGTTAAAAAAGTAGTAATACTAATAGAATATTGCTATTTTCTTAAGCTTGACAATTGTTCCATTTGGAAATATTCCAGATAAGTTTTTGGGAAAATACAAACTTTTTTCGGGGAAAACGTCCTTCGGAGAAAACGTTTTTTGGGGAAAGTTTAAAAATGGGTTTTTGAATAATACGGTTTTCCGGAAAAAATCAAATGAGTCTTTCAACAGAGCTGCTCTCAATTCACCCCTGGTGCACTATTTGGGTTTATTCGGGAAAATATTTTTCGCGGAAAAGTTTCTAAAAAAATTCAATAAAAACAGTCTTACAAAGCACCAGGTTATTTTCCCCGAAAAATGTTCCCTTCCAAAATCGTCGATCACCATTTTTTTTAAAACAACAATGAACACAATCGAATCAAAAACCCGTTTTCAAGCAAAAAAAAATATGAACAAAATATATTTTTTATTATATTTATTTATAAAAATAGCTCTTGGACGCAAACCACCTCTTAAGTGCCGCCCCCTCCTTAAGTGCCGCGTTTTTGGCGGCTCGAGTGCGGCATTAAGAGGGGGAGGGCTGTACTATAAGTTATAGTCTATAACTTATAAGTTATATTCGATAAGTATTTAATAATATTTAAATGTATATTGAAATCGGAAAAAAGGTTGACCATGCTAGGATTCGAACCCATGTATTTCAGATAATATATAAAATGAGCGTAACTTCAAATTACATGAGTCATATGTGATCAGTCATACACAAAGTAACACAAAATATATGATTTTCTACCCAAGTTCAGACGCGGGTTATGTTCGAGCAAAGACATTTCTTTCCTGGATTAGACCAAAGAAAGTTCTTTTTGATTCTCAACATTATACTGGCATTGGCGGATTATATATCGGATTATTTCATCGCAGGATTGTTTTTCAGTAAACCTCATTAATTATAATTTTTATAATCATAAATTACTTTACCATACTTTCTCTGTGAGAAACCGTTTTTTAGAAACTCCCGGATAACTGCGTCAAATATTGAAAAATCTTCTGACAGCTCAGGCCATTTCTTCTCAAAATAATTCGATTGCTCGACGTTCGATAAGTTGGGCGATACTTTTGAACATTCTTCTGACACCGGCAATAACAGGAAAAGTTTCATATTGACACCGTTGCAATTGGTATAAATTCATTTCATTACAAATCTCACAAATAAACCGCTGGAATACAAAACTGTCACATAAATCATGAAATAAATCATAAAATAAATCATAAAACTAACATTATAAAATTTAAGGACGGGTCAATACCGTGTGTACGAAGAAAACCCGAAATTACGAAAACGCCTCACAGTCTGAGAGTCCCCATACCGTATGGGCCATACGGTATATAACAGATCCAATTTTATGAGTAAGGGTTATGTCAAACTGATAAAAAAGCGCTATTTTGTGGAAAAGATGAACGGGATTTAATCCACCATTTACGCTTACCCCATTGGTTGCTGATTCTGTTGACCAATCATAAATTGTATATTGTTTTATCATTTATAATGGTACTGGTGGAAGAGTTCCTCATTGGTNTTCCAGAATAAACTTAAAGCACAAGTGGCCGGATAAACCCTCACCCGGCCGGATAAACCCTCAGTGCGTGGGCGGGATTGGCGAAAAACTTTTAGGAAAAAAAGTGGCCGGATAAGCGCACGAGCGGGCAAAGTGGCCGGATAAACCCTTAAGCGGTGTATTCGATAAGTATAATATTTAAATGTATATTAAAATCGGAAAAAAGGTTGACCCTGTTAGGATTCGAACCTATGTAGTTCAGAATCTGAACTTCAGATGATATATAAAATGAGCGAAACTGCAAATTACATGAGTCATATGTGGTAACTTCAAACAGAATTTCAAAAATACTCCAATTTCCCTGAAAATTTAACAGTGAGGTAACCTGGTCCGTACCATTTTTTTGGTGTTTGAATAAAATTCATAACTCAAGAATTACGTGTTCTACTGAATGTCATTTTTTGTAACTGACAAGGTCAATTTGTGACGTTGAGTCAGATCGGTGTAGGGCCCTATAGGGAGGAGATCGTCAACGACAACTTGCAAAATAATGCACAATAGAAAAAAGTTATTTTTGGAAAATACTAGAATTCGTGTTTTTCGCGTGAATGTAATTCAAACGCAAATTTGCTTGTTTCTGTACTTTTATTATTATACGAGTTTGCTTGAGAGCAAAACTGAGTAAATATGTTAAGGATAGGTCGGTAGCATTGTTTTCGAACTTTACTTGGCGGGAAAACCCTATTAAATTTATTTTCCACCATTAGTTTTCTTATTTGTTTGTCTAGCCTTATCTACCAAGGGGAACCTAAATAAAATAACCTGCAGGCGGAACTCGTGTGATTAAAAGGCAACGCCGCGCCGACGGCTGTCCACGGTCATGGGCCATGACTCATGGGTCTGGACTCAATATCTCGTGGGCACCACCTCCTAAAATCACGAAACTTTGGGATCCTAGGTATTTTGGGGCGTCCGATTTTTTGGTCCGTTTCTCGGGATTTCGGGTTTTACTGGTAATTAACGGTAATATGCATTTGAGTAATCAAAAATATCGGTTTCAGTTGGTTCTTGGGCTAATTTTGGAGGAAAAATCCGAATCTGATGTCTATTTTTGATTTCACCGATTTATGACCGATATTTATCGGTTTTTACGAAATAAGTGAACAAAATTTATCGGTTTTTTAATTGGACTGCTTTATGGCCGATATTTATCGGCTGAGTATGCGCGTGTTACCTTTCCCATGATAGAGCCGCCCCACGAAGCAGGGCTGAGTATGCGCGTGTAACCATTCCCATGACAGAGCAGCAACGCGAAGTGGGGCTGAGTAGGCGCTTGTAACCATTCCCACGACAGAGCAGCCACGCGAAGTGTTTTTCGTCAAAAAATACGTCTATAACCTATGGAAACCGATAATTATGACGCTTATTTTTCTAAAAACCGATAATTATCGGTCAAAAATCGGTCAAATACAAAATTGGACATCATTTTCGTGTTTTCAGCGCAAAATACCCCTACAACATTTTAAAACCGGTATTTTACATTACTAGATTGCCTATTACCGATAAATACCGGTAAACCCGGTTTGCCCAAAAACTGCTAAAAAATTTTCCGTCTGAAAATACATCGGACCCCGTATTTTCATTAATTTTGGAGGTTTGAGGAAAAAGTTAGCGACTCCAGACCTCGCACCGTGGACAGCCTAGCCCCAATGCCCCAACCCAAATTTACAACACTGGTACCACCAATTTGAAAAATCTATACACCTTTAGCCATAATGCTTGAAACAAATTGAGGGATAACAAGACGAGCAAAAACTTATGCAATGCATAATATGCATCGTACACATAAAAACGAAAACCTTTTTTTCGTAAACGAGTATCTAAATTTTGGGGGCTGATTTTAAAAATTCTAGTTAAATAATTATTGTTGTCGAACGAAACGCAGAAGATCTCCTCCGTAGGCTAGTTTATGGAAACAGTACCACGACAATCTATATTCACTCTACACATGAAAAATTTTTTCGGTGAATATTTGTTATATTATTCGGACAAATTGAGTTATAATGAAATTTAAAATTACCTATAATGCGAAGAAAGAGAAACTTTACGTGCTCCAATAAAGAACAATCCTGTAAGTATTTTTTTACTATACGAAACAACGACTTTTTACATGGGTTCTTGAATCGACAAAAATTGCCAAAATGACCTTTTTGCACCCGTTTGCACCCATTGAAACTATCACCAAACGTTTTTCATCCCCGAATTGACCTAGGTGCCAAGTGTCAGCACGTCCGGAAACGTCCTGTAATTTTTGGAATTTCTGTTTGAAGTTACCAGTCATATGTGATCAGTCATACACAAAGTAACACAAAATATATGATTTTCTACCCAAGTTCAGACGCGGGTTATGTTCGAGCAAAAAAATTTCTTTCCTGGATTTAACCAAAGAAAGTTCTTTTTAATTCTCAACATTATACTGGCATTGGCGGATTTTATATCGGATTATTTCATCGCAGGATTGTTTTTCAGTAAACCTCATTATAGTTTTTATAATCATAAACAATGCCTCTGACCGGTCCTTAAACTTTACCATATGCGCGAGTATCAGGTGTTTTCTCTATAAGAAACATTTTTTTAGAAACTGCCGAATAACTGCGTCAAATATTGAAAAATATTCTGACAGCTCAGGCCATTTCTTCTCAAAATAATTCGATTGCTCGACGTTCGATAAGTTGGGCGATACTTTTGAACATTATTCTGACACCGGCAATAACAGGAACAGTTTCATATTGACACCGTTGCAATTGGTAGAAATTCATTTCAGTACAAATGCCACAAATAAACAGCTGGAATACAAAACTGTCACATAAATCATGAAATAAATCATAAAACTAATTATAAATCGTAAAATCATAAATCATAAAATTAATTATAAAATTTAAGGACGGGTCAATACCAATGGGTGTGTACAAAGAAAACCCGAAATTACAAAAAACGGATCACAGTCTGAGAGCCCCCATACGGTATATAACGGATCCAATTTTATGAGTAAGGGTTATGTCAAACTGATAAAAAAGCGCTATTTTGTGGAAAAGATGAACGGGATTTAATCCACCATTTACGCTTACCCTATTGGTTGCTGATTCTGGTGACCAATCATAAATTGTGTATTGTTTTATCATTTATAATCGTACTGGTGGAAGAGTTCCTCATCGGTGTCGTGATTTATCAAAAAATATCAGATTTTCATGAATTTGTCGACTTAATGGAAAAAGAGCCGGAAAGAAAACCCGATGCCGCTTATTTTTATCACGACTTTGTACGATTCAAATATGAAGCAATTAAACGATCTTTGAAAATAATGGCCCGAGAAAACGCTATTCAGCGTAGGGCTCCAATTTGTAGAGTAATTTTTCTAATATTATTTCATATTTTTTTTTTGAAAAATGAAAAAAGCTACGCGGTGATTCATTTTCGTGGCTAAAAGACGCTAGCCAATAAAAAAGCGTTTGAAAATAATATGAGCCAATAGGCTTCGTTTTGAATTCACTTTTCAACCGGCCGCACCTACGCCTATACCAATTATAGCCTATAATTATACCAATTAGAGCCTATAATTTATAGGGTCAACTATAATACAAAATTTACCAATAGATTTTAGAAGACCAATAATTTCGAGCCCTTTAATAAAGATGGTTTTTCAAAATGCATTACTTATATACGAATTATTCCAACCGCCTCTTCGCGAGTTAAATTATAATACGCACTATCTGACACCAGTATTAAGGACCGTACATACAAGTTGTTTACTTTATAAAAAACGTTCTAGATCATCGCAATCGGTAAAACGTGTTTTTCCCTTTTTATTTATTTTCTCTTTTATTTGAGAAAGGAACATTTTACATTTCACTCGTCCATCGTCGTTTCGACGCCATTTTGGATTTTTTTATTGTTTTTACTGAGATATTAGCAATGGATGTGGGCGTAATTTATTTGTCGTGGTGAGTTATATAATTTTTTTGCGGTGAAAGATGATTTATGAAGGAACCCATATTTCATGTTTGCCCCCGTGAAAGCCCATATTTCCGATGCGACACGACCAAATAGAATCCCAATTTGATTTCTAAGCAAAACATAGGCTGAACAGTAAATTTTTGAAGACGATTTGGAAGTTTTGTCGAAAGTTGTTATTTTCAAAATGGCAGACTGCAGCATTACAACTTCTTCGTAAAATTTTAAAAAATACTTTTGACTATTCAAATGGATCATCAAAATAGTCTTGATGGTCCAGTTTAACGTTAAGGAAAGTTTCATTACATTTTTTTTTTGCAAATCATTTCAAAAAAGGCATTTTTTTCGAAAAATACCCATTTTTTTGCATCGGAGAGATCTACACGCCGCTTTTTTATTTTTTTCGTAGCTTTTGAGATAATTATTTTATTTTTCGTTTATGTTAATAAACAATCCAATAGGAAGAGACGCACGGTTGGAATTTTCGATATTTCAATTTTGTCATAGCTTTTGAAGGTCCTTTAGGTCAAGGATTTTGCGATTTTTGGGGATTTTTTCAGTTTTTTCTCAATATTTTTCGATGTGATAATTTTCAAGCAAAATAAAAACCGTACGTCGCTTCATTTTTTGAATACAAACCATTCAATCACCAAACGAACTGAATATGTTCAAAATTGTAAAACTAGAAAGGTTTCTTGTTTTGACTTTTTGGAAAATTCATGGCCACGTGGTGGGTCGGTGAGCGGCAATATGGTACGCTAAGTACCATTAAACGATGCGCTAAACGATTGTCTATAACACACAATCAGTATATTTAATTCCATTGGATAGATCCCCCAGGATACTGTTTTTTTCAAAAGGTCCTTTTTGTAAACAAAGGGTATGTACGGTCCTTAAGTCCAACATGCATTTGGGTAACTTGGACTATATTTCAAATTATATCGATACTTTTGTCGGCGAAAAGCACATTCAAGGCCATTATTGATTATACAAAAATTCGAAATTATATTTCGAATAGAGAAAACACATTTACAGAGTATGCTGTTATGGTTAGTCGTGTATTTATTCATATTATGTTGGGCACGGTCGTCATCTATCTGGAATGGTTAACACATGTTTAGATAACTTCATGGGCGGCGCCCAATTTTTTAACCTCGATTTTTTAACTGCAAAAATTTTGAGCACAAATATTGTTAACACTAAAATTTACTTTAAAATTCATTAATGTCCAAATTGGACAGTCCAATTAACCGGAAATTTACGATTGGACGCAAAATTGACTAGCCAATAATTTTGATAAACTTTTTGGAATTCCATGGAATAATTAGACACGACCAGCTCCTTCAATCTAAAGTAGCAGTGTCATTTGGCACTGTCGGGATTGTAGCAGGAAAAAAACGGGAGCACAAATGTTAATGAAGTTTTTTTCCAAATGATTCGACAATTTTACTTAACCCTAGACCGCGCACTTGGTACTGTTCAGGGACCGCGCAGTGTTGACCATTTGGTCCACGGCACCAAAAGGCCTGTGATTTATGTATTTGTGAACCAATTTTCGATTTTAGGGTTTTAAATTAATTCTGAATGTATTGATCAAATACTGATTTAGTTTTAATTTTTTTAAAGAACAAAACGATACGTTTCAATGCAATAAATAGGCCAAGTTTTGTGTTTGCTCAGGTTTTTTTTTCAAAGCAATTTAGAGTTTACAGCTGAGAACTTTTGATCGATTTTTTTTGCCAAATTTAAACTGGACAAATACTGCTTTTTTGACACCAATCTTAGTCTGTTTGAACAAGGCAGCTGTCTGCACCAAAGGGTTTTTTCGCAAGCGTTTGCGCCCCATTTTTGCGGTGAGCATTTTTAGTGGCAAGAACTATACAATAGCCGGAAATAGAGATTCAGAATTGTGGTTTTTCTTACATGTAATTACAAAATTTTGATGGAAACACGAAATAAAACGAGCAAAAAACTGAAAAGAGATCTATATAGAGAAAAGTTTCCTGATATTTTATCGGACTTCAAACTACCAAACAGCTTGATTGATTCTTTTCAATTTTATAGTATATTTCTATTATACGGTTCATTGTTTACCGTAGCATTCAATTGTGATTTTCAGTATTGTTTACGCATTTACT
>SCLG01000088.1:551631-567454 GCA_004367875.1 Oikopleura albicans | reverse complement strand
ACGATAAGTTTTTTTGGCATGTCATCTTTGTAAACCAGGGCCACTCACCTCCTTAAACTTGAGTGTTTACCCTTTGCGCCGTTATCTTTCAGCACCTTCTCATTTAATTTTCGCTAAACAGTTCAATAGAAGGAGACTCAGAGGTCCATTCCATCTTTCTAAGCGCCTAATAGCAAGTCCAAAAATTGGTTTTGATTCACCAATTACTTACCATTATAGAATATAATTTAAATTTTGTGTTTTTCTATTATATTCGAATTGTAATTAAATCGTTCCATTTATGGTGCAAAAAACACATTATATAAATTGTAGCGTACTTTGCGCATGTCAATTTTCTGGGTGCGTCAACGTTACGTTGCGTAACTATTTTTTTCGGAAAACAAACCCGGTAAATTATTAAGTTATATTATACAAGTAAACTTTTGCAGAAATATTTAAGTGTTTGTTAGAAATTAATCCGGCAAGTAGGTCTCTAGATAATTTCTTTCGGAATTTCAGACAACGGCTTTGTTACAAAATTGTCGACACGTTTGCGCTCGTGAAGGACGTGGGGGAAATCGGTATACATTTTCAAATCACCCTAGAGAAGAGGGATAGAGCTTCAAAATATAATAATAATATGAAAAATCCGTTCATTGTATGGCGCGCTCTGATTTTTGGAAAAATGGGTAGCTAACTACCCCAGATACGCATGACGCTTATAGAAAACTCGCTGCGCATTACTGTTAAACACTTACTAAGGCAATTTTGTCCTTGATTAAGGCAATTTTGTCCCCATATTAAGGGACACCACATTAAGGGAGACCCTTGGCCGCTTTCTCATGTTTTGAATAAAATGCCTAAAAATGACTAAAACACCCAAATTAAGGGACAATTTTTTCAAAAAAGTGGTTTTTCTCATATTAGGGGACAATTATTAGTTCACTTATGTCAGTAATTCACTGGATTATGATGGTTATATTTCAGTTGTCCCTTAATATGGGTAAAAAAGAAATTTGTCTGATAGTCTTTGGACTTAAACCAATCTATTTAGCGGAAGTTGTAAGTAAGTGTATCTTGAAAAAATAGTTTAAGGAAAAAGAAAAATTAGGTTAACCGTATTAATATGAACAGGAATCCGAAACAAAAAGTTTCTGTCTTTCAATCTAGATAAAAAGAGGACGTACATTTTTGGAAACTAATAAGGTGAGGTTACAGTATGCAGCCCAAAATTCTATAAGGTCTAGTATAAAAATTTCAAGACCTGTTGTCGGTCAAATTCAACAGAATGCCGAAAATATTTTGAATAATAATTTTGAAAAAATAAGATAATTAGAATAAATTACATTTAAAAAAAGACAATTCTTATGCTTCAAAATTTGACTTAAAAATAAAACATGAAAATAAAGACGAAAAAGAGCATTTTAAACTATTAAAAAAATTTAATGCCGATATATAGAACCTCCGAAAATAGACCGGACGTATAGTTAGAGTCTACATTGTAGACTATCAGACAAAAAATCCGCTTTCTCATATTAAGGGACACCCCATATTAAGGGACACTTTTTCGGGAGACAAAAGTGTCCCTTAATATGGGCCCCATGTACACTAAGGAAACTAATTCTCTGTATAACAAATTTAATTTGGCCTTAACTTGTTCTCAGGGCGCCAAAACCTCAAATTATAAGCTCGAAAAAAACGTCTCAAAACGGACCAACCATCCCAAAACAGGGGTAAGGACTGTAATCAATTTGCGTTCTACCCGTTTTTTAAAGGTATTTTTTAACAACGCGCAGGTTATGTATAACGAGAACAACTATTAGTTAAACCTTTACTTTCTTGAAGTGACTTTAACTAGACGAAATAAGATTAGGCGAAGAAAGGGAATTTTAACAACAATTTTCAAAAATGTTGAAATCATTCATATTTTTTTTGTAATTTTTCTCAATTTTTATGATTAGAATGCGTTTAAGAAATTGTATTTCGATTAAAATTATATCTATGAACTAGATGCTAGCTAAACAAAATTAATAATGATGTTAAGTTTTGAAAATATGGTATCGAAATAAATGGGGTATTAATAACCGGTTCGAAAACGAACTTCATGCGTGAATGCTATTGTCAATTTCGAATTTTCCGATGCAAAATTTTACATATTCACCACCTAAACAGAATTTTGTTTATTTTAATATAACTGAGTAGGACGTTTGGTAAGTTAAGTGGAAATCGCGATACATGTCGCTTCAAAAAGCGTTAAGATAACCCAACATTGTCAAGATAACTGGTTAGGTGTTGCCACCAAATGTGGTCTACGTCAACAAATATCATAAAATAAACCATTGAATCAATTATTGGGAATATTTCGTAAAAAATAGAGAGACCTTAGCTACATTACTTAAGGGCGGTACGGTCAATTTGTTTAATGTTCAATACAATATACACCATGTGCGCAGTTATCGGGCGTCCGGTTATCGGGCGGGTTCGTGTCTAGTTATCGGGCACCCTGCGCTGTTATCGGGCCCCCTGCGCATTGCTCTTAAATATATATGTGTATAAATGACCACATTTCCCGCTCGTGTTGTTATCGGGCGGGTTTTTTTGCATATTTTTACCTTATTCCGCTTCCGCCCTGAGCAATTATCGGGCGCCCGATTAAGGCTTTTTTGTCGCGAAACCCGCCCGATAACTGCGCACCCGGTGTAGTATGTCACATATAATACAATTCAAGCTTGAAATTTTTTTTGTTCTGGGATATCACGTGCTCTGTACTTTTAAACTAATCATATTATTTTAGGTAAGAGGAGATGTCAACTTAACAATTTTATGTGAAGCCAGGCCAGAGTGTTGAAATCAAGTGCTCGAAGCTTTGCAAAGATGACAGAATTGTCATTCCACATAAAAATTTTTACCTGTTTACTTTCATAAAATACTGATACAATGTGTCTTGTTTTTCATATAAACACTGTGTCACATTATGGGACATTAACTGAACCATACTGTATGGCCCATACACTGTCTCATCGTCGACTTCTTGTGTCCAGAATGGCTTGGTAAGTTCTTGAATGGTTAAAACAGTTAGCAAAAAATTAGAAGATAACACACAAATGGTATAATGGCAAAACGAGGCCGGAAAACCATATAACTGATTAATATTTCTCTCGTAATTTTCTCATAATTCGGTAAAGAGGATCTTATGCATGCTTCGTCAACGGAGGGGCAGTATCTGGAATCAAAAGTAACTAGAACCAATTGCTTAATAACTTCTTTGTCGACTCAACTGAATTGGAAAGCAATATTTAACAAAAAGGTTTAGCATATATCCAGCCCGTTCACGATGAATCTTTGGACTTGAAAATGGCCAAAATTTTAAAGTGATGATTATTATATTACCCAATTTCCCGGTAAAGGCTACTTTCGCGACCATTAGTGGTCGCGGAAAAAACCCGTTTATGAGTATATTCGCGCCCACACCATTTGGTCGCGAATTGTTGTTCAAAATATGGTTTCGCGACCACATGGTTGCGAAATGGTGTTTTAAACAAAATTTCGCGACCTTTTTTACTATTTAGAAACAGTGGCGAAACCTCACGCAAAACACCATTACACGATCATATGGTCGCGAAACCATATTTTGAACAACTATTCGCCATCAAATGGTGTGGTCGCGAAATACTCATAAACGGGTTTTTTCGCGACCACAAATGGTCGTCAATGTACCCCACACCAATTTACCCCGCCAGTTTGTTAATGTTAACGAGAATAAATAAGATTCAATTCAATGAGCAAATGATGAAGAACTTTGGCCGTTTTTAACCCCGAATATTCATCGTGAACGGGTTGTACATTCGGCACCGACTGAAGCGGAATCATTTCTTATCAGTCGAAAGGGGAATTTGTCGAGGTAATTTATCGACCAAAAAGGTGAATTAGATAAAGGAAAAATATGACAAAGTTCAAAGGTTAAAGAGAGTAATGTGAATAAATGGTAATTCGTCGAAAATTTTTCCTAAAAATCATGTATCTGTCTATTTTAGCTATTTAATACTTTCATGGACTTTTTAAGTGTAAAATTGATAAATGTTTATAGGTGATAGGGGGTTAAGGAGAACAATTTGCGGCAAATTCCCCTTTCGACATTTGAGAAGTGATTCAAACTCAGTCGATGGCATAAGTTTATATTGAATATTACTATTAAACATAATTATAGGTTTAAAATACTTCAATTAAATAATTTTTTTTTCAGAGGTAATGCATACACGGTGTACCCTTCACCGTCCGTTCTTTAGTAAATTATTTTGAAAATTTTCTCTTTGTTTCTCAAAAATTAATGTCATATTAAAACTTTTTCAATGGGGAATTGAGTCAAAAAGTATAAAATATCAAGAAGTAACAGTCATTGAAAAGAGTCCCGTGTTATAGGAGATCAAATTCTTATATAAAAATGGCTAATTTTGCTTAACCGTTCATCCTATTTTTGCTTAACCGTACAGTTCGTTTTTTTTTTATTTCCCAAAAAAATCGCCTACGCATTCGACCCTTAACCATACGGAACCGGCTTAACCGTCCAGTTCTCAAAAAATTTTAGTGGACGGTTAAATGCTTAACATGTGTACAAGTAATTTAAATTTAAACGAAGTCGCATTTTTTACATTTTGTTCCAGATACCTACACCTATTTTTAAAATTCCGTTTTCAAAGACTAAACAGATTTTTCTGATTTTATGTCAGCAATCACGTAAAATATACAATGGTTTCAGTATTTTGCTGGGTGATTTTCTCGGTCGAAAAGGTAGGTTGAGTTCAATTACGTCGTCATTCAGCACACTGATATACAGCTCCGAAGTCTTGAGTACCTGCTACTGAAGCTGAAATGGGTATCATACGACTGGTCCTCGGTCTCCATTGGTACCAAATGTCGACTGGTACCAAATTC
This sequence comes from Oikopleura albicans, assembly GCA_004367875.1. NCBI lineage: Eukaryota > Metazoa > Chordata > Appendicularia > Copelata > Oikopleuridae > Oikopleura > Oikopleura albicans. The sequence continues at coordinate 562,543 of SCLG01000088.1, read as the reverse complement.
GAGTGGAATCGGGTACCAGTCGATATAGTGTACCAGTCGACATTTGGTACCGATGGGGACCGAGGACCAGTCGTGTGATACCCGCTGAAATACGTGTTATAATTAACTTGTCATAATATGCCGCCCAGCTAACTTCGTCTGAAGGCATCAATACCAATTATCGTCGAACACACCGTTGAACTGAATTGACTGAAACCTAACAGCAAATATTCGTTTTAGACTGGAAGAATTGTAATATTTTTTTACGAAATATGACCAAAGAATTTCATTTTCTTAATTTTGTTGACCATCCCTAAAATTTGATCGTTTTATTTGACCGCAAGCGTTGTCGATGGAAATTTTTTTTACGATTTCTACACACAGTTGTAGTTTAACGTCTGAATAGTTTAAAAAAAGTCACCATATAATCGCTTAAATTACAATTAAATGCTACTTTGGTTCTTACTGAATCTTTATCACATTCATACGATCGATTAAAACGTAATTTGCAGTACCTGTTAACGTAACTCCAATAAGGAACCCAGTTCCTTTTAGTCTTAGAGACCTTTCTTCGCAAGGATTTAAGGGGTAAAGTGGCCCGTGACGAACAATTTTTAGCTGATCTCCCTTGAAAAATGAGATTTCTTCTATTCCCGATCAATCTGATATGAAAACTGTAATACTTTCCCTGACAGTTAACAAAATTTAAGAGAGTGAACAAAATGAGAGGAGGTTAACGAACTTCATGAACATTAACAGTCGGCTCACGTCAACTTTACCGTCCATACACTATCCTCTAAAAATAACAAAATTCCTGGAAATTAACGAAAATGGTTGAAAAAATAGATAACAAAACTTTCAAAAAAATATTCTAAATGATCTAAAGAAAACTTATTAACAACAATTGACGAACAAAACGAACCCAGACAACCGTTAGTTATTTTTAAGGTTCGACATATTAAAATTTTCTATCTGGACCAAAAAATGGTAACAAAAAAGAGGGAAAAATAGAGAAACATTTTATCGAGTGCGAGTACCCTCTAAAAGCACCAAGACAATAAGTTAACATTCATGCATTGATATGTCGTCTGGCGCGTAGATACTAAGTTTCCAAGCGCTCCGCGTTTGAAAATTTGTTATTTTTGGATTACATATTCATTCTAGTTTCACCGTGAGCTGTACATATAAATGTTCGCATGTTTATGTTATTTTTTTCTAAAATTTTGTTCAGTATCCTGTTTTCATTGTCGTTCCTATAGGCCTCACTTTCTGGGCCATAGACTATGACCTAGATTTTATGCTCAGAGTCCGTTAACGCCTTATAACGCGATAATATATGGGAAAAGTTAAAGTTAAGTTTGAAATGTCTCTTATTTGGCCGCTCAATCTTGTCATTCTCAAAAAAATTGAAGGTGTTTGAAATTTAAAAACCTGAATGCTGGCTATTCGCGAAACAATTAATAAATTTAGAGTAAAGAAAGTTTGGTGTGTGTGTGTGATGTGTATGTACCGAAGTAATTCAACTGATGTATAGAGGGCGCATCGTGAAAATTGACGGAAAATTGACCAATCAGACTTTTCTCGGAAATGGGCCCTCTAGGGTGAAAAATGGTTCCGAATTTGATGCGACTAATTGAAAATTCATCGGACACTCCGTATTCCGGTTAATGCCGGAAGTTCTGGTTAAATTCGCTAGGTTCGATTTAACCCTAACCCCGGATTATCAAAGTCTCAAAGCTTTTCGGGCCATTTTTACAACAAACCATGATGCGCCCCCTACTGATGTAGTAACAATATTTCGCGCATCTGGCTGTGCAATGTATTCATAAACTTTTAAGCTTTTGCCATACTTTTACAGTATTTACAGCACCTAGCCATTACTATCACCTAACCAGTAATCTTAACAATTGTTTTGCTTCTACATTTTTTATGAAAACCCAATTTTGTTAAAATAATTAGGTAAAGCGCAGGCGAAGATTCCTTAAGAACTTTTTTGGTGTTGAGCAGTGAACACGGCCATTGTAGAAACTTTCCCATTAAGATAGTTTCTCATTGAGAGAAGTTTGTAAACAACTCGTACTAGGTCCGTCTAACCGATCAGGCACGATTCTGCCTAATCGACTTTCATCGTTAATAATAGTAAGACGGATTGAGATTTTTGAAAAGGTATAATAGTACAGAATTTTCCAGCAAATCAACTTTGATCTCAAAAATATTCGAGTTTATTTGATATTTTAGTTTAGTAGAAAGTAAGACATAAATTTTTGAGAAACAAAGAGAAAATTTTCAAAATAATTTACTAAAGTACGGACGGTTAATAGAAACTGGACGGTTAAGGGCATAGGGTAGGGGCATATTACAATGCCGCATAGGGTAGGGACGGTTAAGGGCATAGGGTAGGTAGCGTTAGCCTCCCTACTCATTATGTGTGAGTTTGGGCGAATGCATATGCAGGAGTGAAAAGTCGAAAATTAAAACAGTAGGCCCTAGCATAGGGCGTAGGCGTTAGCTCTGAAAAAATAGCTAAAAAGTGGACGGTTTAAGCTGGTCCGGACTGTTGAGTATTGGACGGTTAAGTACTTAACCTGTGTATGTAATTATAAGTAACTTGTGTGTGAAATAAAGTCATTCGGTTATAGGGATCCACTGTCTTTAGGGGGTGTATTAGAGAAATAACATAGAGAGCGCTCTACACTTTTTTATTTCCTTTTCATACTCTAATCTTTCATGTTTTTCGTAACACGTTTTGTGGGACTTCTAAGATGAAAAATTTTTTGGAGACACTTAATCGGCCCTAAATTGGAGATACTAAATTGGATGTCTAAGTAAGATTTTATATACACAGGTTAAGTACTTAACCGCCCGGAACCGGCTTAACCGTCCACTTTTTAGCGATTTTTTTTTCAGAGCTAACGCCTATGCGCTCAACCGTCCACTTTGGCTTAACCGTCCGTTCTTTAGTAAATTATTTTAAAAATTTTCTCTTTGTTTCTTAATTAATGTCATATAGCAATATGAAAACTTTTTCAATGGTCAATTGAGTAAAAAAGTATAAAATACAGTCCCTACCTAGTTAACGGGTACCTAGTTAACGGGTACCTAGTTAACGGGTATTACCTAGTTAACGGGTACGATTTTCAGGATTTTTTTTCTACCTAGTTAACGGATATAAATATTTTCACGAAAAAATGTCTAAAAAGGCTAGTTTTTCGTCCTTTTGAGGGGCTAGAAGTTAAAATTTCAGTGTGGTGTAATGTATTTTTATATAATCAGTTAATCCAAGTCTATAAGATCAATAGCGTTTTTAGACGATTTGAAGACTTTGAACACATATTTGACTAACCCTAGGACACCAACCTACCTAGTTAACGGGTACACTACCTTATCAACTTTTATTTCAATGAATTTTGTAAACTTAGACCGCTGAAGAAAATTCCCTAATTCGTACCCGATATTTATAATCAGAAAACAGCATTAAAATATCAAAAAAGCAAAAATCACTCATTTTATGGATTTTTTGGTGGAAGGTCCCCAGCCTACCTAGTTAACGGGTACCTACCTAGTTAACGTGTACGATTTTCAGATTTCAAGATACCCGTTAACTAGGTAGGGACTGTAGTAAGAAATAACAGTCATAGAGAAGAGTCACGTGTTATAGGAGATCAAGTTTTTATATAAAATGGCTATTTTTGCTTAACCGTGCACCCTATTTTTGCTTAACCGTCCACTTCGTTTTTTTAATTTTCCCCAAAAAATCGCCTACGCACTACCGGCTTAATCGTCCGGAACCGGCTTAACCGTCCGGAACCGGCTTAACCGTCCAGTTTTGAAAAAAATTTGGTGGACGGTTAAGTACACCATATAACCATGTGAGATAACACCATTTGGGATAACAGTTTTTTGCTCTTATTTTTTCCTGCATTTCCGCCTACGCACTACCCATGTGAAATAACAGTTTGCAATTGACATAAGACTTTTCCTGCATTTTTATGTAATTACATTTTTTTTATCAAATCTGAAAACAAATTAACTACCGAAGGACATTTCAGCTTCCATATAAATATTAAATGTTCGGCTGAATGGTTAAAATGTTTGGCGTTCGCTCAAAGTCTTACAAAAAAAAAACTAAGCCGTTTTTTTTCAAATTTTCACGTTCTTCCCCTTTTTCCAGTTTATCCGTCAACATTTAGTAATTTTTTTACGAGTTTGATAACATAAAAAGTACAACAAACAGTTTTCGTCAAAACAATCAATACCAACTTCTTCCAATTTTCATCGACTTTCTTTAACATAATTTGAAAAATAACGTTTTATTTTTATTTTTTGTTGTTGTTCATTATATTGTTTTATATCACGAAACGCGTACAAAATGAAGCATTTGCTTATTTTACTTATCAATTTGGAATTTAAATATAAAGAAAAAGCCTATTTGCATTTGAGATAACAATTCTTTTGTTCAAATTTTCCAAGGTTTCAACCTGCGCACTACCCATGTTGCATTTGAGATAACAATTTGCATATAAAATAACACCTTTTTTCGGAGAAGAATGTGTTATCTCACATGGTTATAAGGTGTACTTGACCTGTGTATTTATACATATAGCCGTTAGAACTCGAGTTATACAATTTTGTGGAATAAGTAAATAGAAACTTATTCAAATATTGGCAAATTTCTAAATTTAAAGTACTTCCCAGCGCCCTTTTGGGACATAAAACTCTACCAATGTACTCTAGTTAATATACACCGCTTAAGGGTTTATCCGGCCCCCCCTTATCCGACCACTTTGCCCGCTCGTGCGCTTATCCGGCCGGTTTTGGAAGGCGAAAGTGGCCGGATAAACCCTTAAGCGGTGTATAGGAAAAATAAACCCTATGCCTTCGAATGTATAAACATATTTATTTTTTCTTCCATCGTGTTGTTAGGCATGATCTTTGTGGGAGCGCTTCAATTGGTACCGAATTTCTTCTGGTACTGGAGATTCTTTTGGTAATGAAGCTTCTTTTGGTACTAAAGCTATATATAGGAACAATAAACCCTATGCCTTCAAATGTATAAACATATTTATTTTTTCTTCCATCGTGTTGTTAGGCATGATCTTGGTGGGAGCGCTTCAATTGGTACCGAATTTTTTCTGGTACTGGAGATTCTTTTGGTGATGAAGCTTCTTTTGGTACTAAAGCTTCTTTGGGTACTCGCCAGTACCAAAAGAAGCATTGGTTCCAAAAGAATCCAGAACTAAAAGAATCTTTAGTACTAAAAGAAGCTTCAGTAACAAAAGAAGCATTGGTATCAAAAGAAGCTTCAGTACCAAAAGAGCATTGGTACCAAAAGAAGCTTCAGTACCGAAAGAAGCCAGTACCGAAAGGACAAACTTTTTAGACATTTTTTTGAACATTTTTTAACAGTTTTCAACTGATAGACGGCTTTAACTTTTAGTTTTTATCAAATTCACGTCGCCCTAGAAGGTCGGCGGTCATAATTATATATTATAATAAAAATAATTCGACGTTAGTAGAATTTTCATTTTTATATAACAAAACTACTACTAAACTTCATTTATTGTATCCTTCACAGTTCAACAGCTACCTGGGCAGCTTGACAGGACAGCTTATTTTTTTTGGCCTCGAGAGGCCAGCACAGAACAGCTCAATATTATTTTTTAGCCCGACAGGCCAGCTCAGCAGAGCTCATTTCAATTTTTCAGCTGGACAGGCCAGTTCAGCACAGCTCATTTCAGTTTTTAAGCTCAACAGGCCAGTTGAGCATAGCTCGTTTTCTGTTTTTTGGCTAGTTGGCTACTGATTCGAGTTGCCCAGTTCAGCTGTAAAATTGAGCTGCTCGGTAGCTACCGGTCAAATTGAGTTGCTCGGCAGCTGGCTGCTGATTTGAACTGCCCAGTTTAGCTGAAAAATGGACCTGCGAAACTGGATGTCCTGTAATAATTACAGACTGTGTAATTACTATGACGTTGTTTTGCTATTGATTTTCATAACTTTTCCCACTCCTTAATCAGACATGGTATGAAAGAATTTGATTTTTTTGGAAACGGCGCAAAATAATTTGACAAATGCAATAACAAGTTTCTAATCGGTGGCACAAAATTAATTATAGGCATTAATTATAGGTTTTAGGGGAAAATTGCTGGTTTTCCGACTAACAGAAAACCTTTTTAATTCAAACTTGGCCAGTTAAGCAAACAAAGGTCGCTGATTTTACTTTTGGGGTCAGTTTTCATAATATGACCCCTATAAGGTTTCGAATTACAACTTGCTTGAAATGGGTCCTTATGGTATTTACCTGGCTATCATTTAGCCTAAACAATATTTTGTTACGTAATAATGCCCAGATAACGACGCAGGGCGTATGCGGACTGTCTGGAAAATTGTTGGCTAAAACGGCCAGATAACAGCACGAACGGCGAATTGCGCAATACCGTAATGTTATTATGCAACTAGAGACCCGCCAGATAAGAGCACGAGCGGAGAATTGCGCAATACTCTCTTGTTATTATACAATGATAGGTCGGTCAGATAACAGCACTAGCGGGGAATTTCGTAATAACAAGTTTTTAATTTGAAAACCCACGAGCAAGAATTTTTAAATCCTATCATCTTACTATTTAAATAGCATATCATCGAGAAACAATAACGAATTTTTTGAGAATTTCCGGCCAGATAACGGCGAAGTGCGTGCGCGGAGTAGCTAGAAAATGTTTGCCACAAAATTAGGCCAGATCAAGGGACGATCGGGAATTCCTACCAGATAACAGCGCACCCGGTGTATTTAAAAATTCTCAAACTTGAAATTGAACCCTGTTTTTGGATAGGCCCGCTAAGCGGGGCTTCATATGATGCGATGACCCTATTGGGAGGAAAAATATGGTACTTATTTGATCAGATTTTTTACGTATTCATACATATGCTACACAACCTTCGCAGTTATACGGGGGGGAGGGTTCACGACAAAAAACTGCCCGATAACTGCACAGGAAGTGTATTTTAAAGTTGTTCTTAAAGTATGTTTAAAGAAGTTTTCAGAATTAAAATTAGATATTTTGGTCACTTTTAGAAGAAAATCAGTGTCAAATTTATCCGAAAAAGCGTAAAAATACGTGATTAAAAAGACGTTTTTCTTCCTTAAAAAATAACTTGACTTTTTAACGGTCCGAACCGCTGACGTTATAACCAAACTCGTATGTATGAAGTTTTACCCAATTTAATAAATGCATCCTTCTTCGCAGACCTTAATACCGGTAAAATTTGTAGCGCCGGTTTCAAAATTCTTATTACATTAGCCACATTAATTTGCCGTCGTTTTCAAAAAATAAATCAAGTTCATATAGCTTTTCATAACTTTTTCTACTCCTATGGCCCATAGCAAAAAAAAACGCCAATCACTTTGTGCGCAAACAAAAAACTTTACGTGTTAGTCTCAATTTGAGACTTAAGAATAAACTCTAGACCCATTACGGTGAGTAAACCCCTTACTTAACTTTTTGAGCAAAGAGAAGCTCAACTGGGCGCATGGAATATATAATGTACGATTCGGAAATATTATATCAAAAAATATTAAACCAATAAATGACTCATTCGGATGTGAACTGGCGAGCTGAACTGACCAGCTGAGCTTAGAAGGCCAGTTTAGCACAGCTCGTTTTTATTTTTGTGCCCAAGAGGCCAGCACAGCACAGTTCTATTTAATTTTGAGCTCGAGAGGTCAGCACAGGAAAGTTCGTTTTTATTTTCGAGTCCGAGAGGCTAGCACAGGACAGCTCGTTTTTAATTTTGAGCTCGAGAGGACAGTTCAGCACAGTTCAGCACTCGTTTTTATTTCGAATCATGCCGAGCGCTACTTAGAACTATCTCATCGGGAAGGCCGTTAAATAATTAATCAAAATAAATTCAAACAATATGAACGCGGAAGTTACAAACGCAGAAGACCGACATTGAACAATCGCTCAACGACGGCAAATTCTGCAGTTTCTTATTAAATATCCGCATTCGGATTACACAGACGGGTCGCCAAATAAGGGTCGGTTTTGTGTTTTGAAGAAAAATACCAATCAATTACCTTTAAAAGTTCTCCGTTCCTCTGCAAATTCACTGCTTATTCAGAGCCGGAAATCAAGAACAAAAATATTCCAAAAAAAAAGTCTAAAAAATTGTCCTTTTGGTACTGGCTTCTTTTGGTACCAATGCTTATTTTGGTACTGAAGCTTCTTTAAGTACCAATGCTCTTTAGGTACTGGAGCTTCTTTTGGTACTTGAGCTTCTTTTTGTACCAATGCTCTTTTGGTACTTATACTTCTTTTAGTACTTAAGCTTCTTTTGGTACCAATGCTCTTTTGGTACCAATGCTTCTTTTGGTACTGGCGAGTACTAGAAGAAGCTTCAGTACCAAAGGAAGCTTTAGTACCAAAATAAATTTATTACCAATGGAAGCGCTCCCATCTTTGTTGTCCCTTTTGGATAATATAAATCTCCGTACAAAATTATAATAGTTATAATCCCAGGAAACCACAAAATGGTATACTTAAAAAAACAAATACGATTTGATTATAGAAATAAAACGTAAAATTCATTGGTAAATGGTCAATTGCAGCTTCTTTTAGCACACACAAAAAAAAAGAAAATTTAGTAACTTTTGGTTACGATTTACACGTTTTCGCATTATAGACCACCTGAGAGTTTATCAAGCCCTTTTGCCCGCTCGAGCTTTTATCTGGCCTCTTTTTTCCTTGAAGTTTTTCGCCTATCCCGTCCACGCATTGGGTCTTTATTGGGCCACCTGAGGGTTTATCAAGCCACTTGGACAGTTAGTTTATACCCGCGAATTACCTTATCTAGCCATTTTCCCGATTCTCGGAAACCTGCGTTAATCGGGCACCATGTGAAAGAAACAAATAATATCGGGTCACTTGAAGATAGGGGCTTGAGTTATACGCTCTAAAAATTTTAACCGAAATGAATAATGACACGAAAATTGTTTAATTTGTTTTTCCAAAATATTATCATATAAATTTTTTATAATGTAATGTTATTTCAATCATCCTAGATTAAACAATGAGTAACACACCCCGGAGGGGTTATCTTACCTTTATAAACGCTAAAAAGCGGTTAGATAATCAAATTTTGGAAAGAAAATATGCTAGCTGAAAAAGTTTATCAATAATTATAATTTGAGTGGTGCCGTTTTTAGAGAAAAAGTATTTTTTTGGAGAAATATTGTATTCGTCTAAAAACCGGTTTTCAGCTAAAATTGTATTAGAAAATATAACCATCAGAAAAAATGATTTCGATGAATTGTCGATGTCAGAAATTGTTGGTTTGAATTTATGCCAGAAATACCGAAAATGTCGTATTCGGAAAATATTCAACTCGAAAAATGTAACACATAAATAACAATGAACCAAAATGTAAAATGTATCAATTATTTTATGCGTTTAAATTTTTCTTTAACTAATTGTATATACAGTTAATATTGAATTAAGAAAATATAGCGTTGAAAAAATGTTGAATTCGTCTTAAAAATATTTGAATCTAATTTTATACAAATTCAACATTGTTTATGGGGAATACTTTACAAAAAATGATTTAACTTTATGAACTTAGTATTTCGTTTTATAAATAGGTTTGTGATAAATAAAAACAGGTGTACACCCCTGCACCATTATGATTCACCACTTTATAACTTAATTTTCGCTTCAAATATTCAAAACAGACGAAGAATTTGGCATCTGTATTTGATACCGCCTATCTACACATTCAGCGTTGTTATGTCTCACCACGGTATACTTTTGATGTTTGCTTAACTGCGATATGGAAATGTGGTAGCCAGCTTAGTCCCGACCTTCCAGTTGAGCAATTTGCGTTCCAACAAAAGGTGCACAACTAGGCAGTCGTGTCCACCTAAGCAGTCGCTCATTATGGTGCATTTCTGCTGGTTGAAACATAAAGGCGCAGTGGTTGTAAATGTGCGGATAATTCGCGTATGGATTTATAAAGTCGAAATCAATTGTCCGTTTTGATTTTTCAAGAAACGTTATTCTTCACTGAACAAACTTGAGTTAATCTCAAATTAAAATTACTGTAATTGTAAAAGAAACTTGGCTTTGCTAAAATATAATACAGTCCTATCGCCTTTTTCTTGACACTTTCCATGACTCATAGGGGCTAAAATCTGTCAAGAAAAGGGAAATTTGTCAAGAAAAAGGCGATATGTCAAGATTTGGGAAACCGACTGTTCGACCACCTAAATGAACGGTGAAAATCCAGTTTTGAAGAAGTTTTTGCCGAAAAAACGTGTTTAAGGGGGTTAATGCTGCTTGTTAATTCTCTAATTAGAAAAATGACATTTTACTATTTTGTAAAAGAAAATTCTAGATCTTTTTTTTGATAACACTCGATTTCTTTTTTGTTTTGTTTTCTTTTTCATTCATAACTTCACACAACAGCATCACAACCCGTTTTTTAAGAGTGGTAACCACCTTAGGAATAACATAATCTTAATTTTCGTTTTCAGGCACATTGATATCAAGTAATATACGTATGAAAGCTATATACGGTGTTTTCAAGTTCATAAGGATTGATAACGTACGAAAAATCTAGAAAATTTTAACTTCAACGGGTATCAATATATGCTGATATCGGGAATAGTTCTGATGGTATTTCGTTTGTTAAACTATTTTCCTTTTGTCATTTTTATTTCTATGGACTTTATTTAGCATCTTATATGTCTAAAGAATTAATATAGAAAGTTTAGTTAAAGAAAATTGGCAGTTTCGAAATTTAAAACGACGAATATCGCAATATTTACTGAAAAATACAATAAAAACGGATTTCAAATAGTTCCAATGCACCAGATAAACAATTTCGTGATTTAATAATTTTTCAGATATGAGGAACTAACAAATACTAAAGAGGTTTACTATTT